>JANRGW010018687.1:0-31926 GCA_024733675.1 Psilopsiagon aymara | reverse complement strand
TTCTTTCTTTCTTTCTTTCTTTCTTTCTTTCTTTCTTTCTTTCTTTCTTTCTTTCTTTCTTTCTTTCTTTCCTTCTTCCTTCCTTCCTTCCTTCCTTCCTTCCTAAGAGGATGAGAGTGTTTCTTATTCAAATCTAAATTGTTTTTATGTAAAGATATCTTTGGGAGCTTTTGAATGGCCACACAATTTCATAAAAGTTTAGCACTGTTGGAAGAATTCTATCTCTGACTGCACAGCAGAACTAAATCATCAGTTTTGCTTCACAAAGCTGCATTTCAATGTGTAACAAAAGCAGGGAAAACCCTCGAAGAGCTCCCTGAGCAGGAAGCCATCCTGAGAGAGAGATGTTGTGGCTCATCTCCATGGCAACTGGCTGTGATGACGCAAGCGGCCGCTCCAGATTATTCTTGTTTAGCAACAAGCGTACAATACATAAATACATGTTTGGTGACTACAGTCTTACAAAGAAAATGACGAATTGTCCAGAGATCCTTATCCATCGAACTAACCAGTAAACCTGGTGGGTGACAGAATTTATTGGAAACCAGTATGACTAATAACTTGATTTACTGTTTTTCTGGTTTCATTTTTCTTTTAATATGAAGATAAAAAGAAGGAAGTTAAAATATCCCTAAAGGATTTTATTCTAGATGACTTTGGAGGCTGCTTTAATTGTTGTTGATTTTTTAGGACAAAGCCTACCTTGACAAGTATGAAAATCTCTGCCTGTGCAGTGACTCTATCTCAAGCTGTGAAAGAGGTGTGGTGTGGGAACTCCAGCCCCACAGCAGTGGGCTGTCTACCACCAACTGTCAGCAGAAGGCATCAACTGTTTGTTTTGAACCACTGCAGTACTTTGCACATCTGCATGAAAGTATGTGCACACAATTGCAGTCCCAGTGCACACTCAGACAAGCACAGACTTTTCAGAAGCAACTCTAGTCAAATTATTGAATATGGGAAATACCACATGTTATGATAATGATTGTGTCTAGGTTAATAAAAAGTAATGTCCCTGCTATGTATCAGTTAAAAGCATTATTTTTCTCTTCTCCCTGAAAAAGCAATTAGTTTTGAAAGGACTCACACCCTTATCTGAAGTATCCCAACTTAATTTCTGTACCTCCCAAATTAATTTCTAATACTTTTCCATGTACCCAAGGCTACTAGGAGTATCATTCTTCCTCAGTCTGCTGTTGTACATATCTTCACCTGGGTGTCAAACCAGACTTCTCAGAGCACATCTGTTCTGTAGTTGTGTCAAAAGAGACAGTAATGCTGTGATGTCTGCTGCTAAGGGAGGGTGTCCTTTCACTCAAATAGCTGTCACTGTCTAATTCATACCTATGGCCAAATGTGAAGTCTGTGAAAGATCAGATTCAGATGTCTAAGATGAAACATCTAAGCTGCCTTCAACTCTGAAGGCAGGAAATACAGATAGATGAACCACTACTATGGCATTTTCTTTGCTGCTGTGACCAGGAAGTGATTATTGCTAATAAAAATATTTTTAAACTATTTTTCCATATCTCCTCATTGCAATCAGTCATACTTTCTCCCTTTCCCTTCATGTTGGAAGCCCTCCTACAGCAAGTAGTATATTTAGTACTATTTGCTTCCAGAAAATAGCACTAAATTGTTCAATCCATTCCCAAATCATCTTATGTGAGGCAGCAACTAGGAATCAATTCTTTGTTCAATTAGGAAATGCCTCTTCAGAAATATTAAAAGAAGCTTATAACAGAGAGTGAGAGACAGGTAGCCTACCGCAGCATGACAGCTTTGCATAAATAAAGCCCTACTGAAATGTGCACAATGCTAAATCCTCTGCCACAGCTAGAAGAAATGAAAGCCACCTCCAGATTGAAAGAGGCTTTTTCCACATGAGAGAGATCTGGCAGCTCTTCTGGAGTGAGAAAGTATCTGGCTGCACCTCACTTTGAACAGTTTATTTCCCCATTTCCCTGGCAATTCTTCTTTAAGAAGGATCAATAGGTATGGATGAGCTTGTTTCTTAAAACTGAAAATAAGTTACTCTTGCTTTAAAGTGAGTATCAGTTTTCTTTTGAAATTTGGCAGAGGCCTGGTAACAATTACCAAACTTTGACGATTATCAACAAAGTAAATATCAAAAACACAGCAAGATTTTAAAAAGAAGTTTTTGATTCTGGAAACACACATTTTTGGGGCATGATCTGCATCACTTTTTCAGTGCTTGATACTCAAAGATTCAGTACTTCCAGAAAATGAGATGCCTAATAACTTGGACCAAAACCCAGGAGGCATTCAAAGGCATAAATATGAAAATCTTGGCTATTTTTGCCTGCTTATCCAATTAACTTCATATTACATGCACAACTACCTAATGGACTGTCAGAACCTGTACCTGTGACCCTGCTACCATCCTCTTGCCAATCCAGAGGGTTCAAATATTGTAAATCAGCTCCTCCCCTACACACACGGAGAGAAAATTGCTGTTGAGTTTGAACTTTCTTTTTTTTTCCCCAAAAAGTTACAATTTTATGTTGGACTAGAAAATCTCCTGAGTCTTCCAAGCCAAACTCTTCTCTGATTGTCTGATGTGGGATTTTTTTCCTTCCCTTCCCTTCCCTTCCCTTCCCTTCCCTTCCCTTCCCTTCCCTTCCCTTCCCTTCCCTTCCCTTCCCTTCCCCATCCCCTTCCCCTTCCCCTTCCCCTTTCTTTCTGTACTGCTTTACCCATTCAGAGAAGGCATTGGAAAGAGTCCTTCCAGCTTTCTCCTGGATATGTTAGTGTATGAGTGAGCATAACAAGGCCTGAAAGTCTCCACCTGTCTCTCAGTGTTTTTATGAATCTGAACAACTCTCTGCTTCTTGAAGCAATTCTCAGCTTATGCAGATAAAAATTTTGGCATCAGTTAGTCATCCCTACCAATGCCATCCCCATCTGTTGGTGGCACTAATGTTACACCTGTCTCAGCTAAGAGCCAAGATTCTATGATTCTACAATCCACTGGGCCTTGAACAAGTAGTGGCTAGACAGGAAGTCCTGCCCAAGAAATTACAAACCAAAGGTAGGACCAGAGACAATAAAAAGACATGAACGACCTTGAAGAAAAAGTGAGACAATATTGGTCAGAGAGATATCCGGCACATTCAAGATCTTAGCAGTCTAGCAGCTCAAATCGTGTGAAAGACATTGATGATTTTAATTTGCAGGAGACTAGACAAGCTCTTCCCAAGACTGAAGACAGCTTAGGGAAAAAGCACTGAAGTATCTATTTGAACCTCATGAAGTTCAACAAGGCCAGCTACAAGGTCCTACACCCATCCTGGGACAATCCCAAGCACAAACACATGGGCAGAGAATGCATTGAGAGCAGCCCTGAGGGAACGACTTGGGGATGCTGGTTGACAAGAAGCTCAATGTGAGCTATCTGTGTGTGCTGGCAGCCCGGAAAGCCAACTGTGTGCTTGGCTGCATCAAAAAGAACATATCCAGCAGGTCAAGGGAGGTGATTCTGCCCTTCTGCACCTCTCTGGTGAGACCCCACCTGGAGTACCAAATCCAGCCCTGTGGTTCCCAAAACAAGAAAGACATGGACCTGTTGGAAAGTCCAGAGGAGGTCCATGGAGATGATCAGAGGGGCAGAACAAGCTCCTAGGAAAACAACCTCAAACAGACAGGTTTTTTCACTTTTCATCATGAGGAACTCACATATTGATGGCTGAAGCAAGATGTTGAGATGATTATTTTGAGGATCAGATGAGGCTCAGTAGACAGAGAAGCAATATGTGTAGGTGGACATCATATCTTGTATTAAACTAATTTAGCAAAAAAAAGTGAGACAAGCTTTCTCTGCTTTCAGGTCTGAATGAGGACAATGATTTTCCAAACTCCATACCGGTTAATAATGACTGTTCTGAGCTTGACTTGACTCAACTATTTGAGGAAGAAAAGGGTGACAAGAAATTGCGGGTCAGAAATGGGTAACGGATTTCCAAACAAAGCTAACAAGTTTAAAAAGTATAAGATAGAGACAAACACACATTTGTTAACAAGACCAATAGTGTTACCTAATTTGAAAAATCCCACCAATTTATGTCATTTTGCATTTTTATTTTATTCTGACCTCAAAGCATCAGTAGTGTGTTGAAAAGAAATACTTGTGGCAAATGAAGGTAGCCGAAACAAATCTTCACTATGTTGAGGAAGTGAGGGCAACTGGTATCTCTGTGTCTACTAGAGCTCTCCCATATCACAGATTTGCCAGGTGCATTTAATTTCAGACAATGAACATAAATATATCCCAGATAGAGCAAGGTTAGGAGAGGAAAGATAGCTGAATATCAAATGCTGTTTTGTTTATTCATTTTACAGGAATTTTTACTTTTGTTTTCATTTAGAATAATATTACATATTTGCAAGAATAAGGTCCTTGAAGATCACACTGTGGAAGTCTAGAAATCATCTGTGTCCAGAATGTAAGGAATCCAAATTCTTTCTGAGCATAACTCTGGATTTATTACCATATTCTCTTCGGAAAATAAGTCCCTGTGGATAGCTGACCCCTGCTATTTTATGGCTCACTGGCTCTTTGACAGCTGCTTCTGGGTGGCTGCAGGTTAAGACACAAATATTTCTTGAGTAACCATTTACCTGCTTCCTTGTGGATTCCCCTTCCTTAATGTGTGCCTGACTTCACACAAAGGACTGGTAACCCAGCCTTTGTGAGCTTTCAAAGTCATGAGGGAGAGGAAAGTGACTAACAAAAGATCCTGAACAACTTCTAATTCAGCTTTTTTTGTACGGGTCACCTACCTGGAGTTTGTTTCAGGAACTTCTTTCAAAGGAGAGAAAGCTCCAACATGCTCATGTTGCCTATCTGATCTTTTTCCTGGGTTTTGCACGCAAATGCAAATACAATGCTGAGTGGAAACAAGGAATGTCAGAAACTTTTATTCTTGTCAGACTCTTCAGGGTAAACCAAGAAGGAACTGGTCATGCTTGGTGACTTTGCTGTGTTTAATCAGATTCAGATGAAATGGTTGCTGATAGATTTCTGCAGAAACATTGCAAAACTTATTGACTGATAATTTGATGAGAATTTACCACACTCATTTATGACTTCATTCTAGACAAATGTTTCCTGTAAAACTAATCTATGAACTCTTAAAAATATATTCTATATAATTTATATACTACCAGTATTAAATGTTCTTGCATTTTACTACTGTAGGAGCAGTTTTGACACATCAGGAAAAAAGGATCCTGACTTGAAGAGCCATCTCTCTGAACTGTTGGATTAGACAAGAATTGCTGTGTGGTGGAAGCTGTGCAGTAGTCCTAATATCTGACTTTTTTTATTTAGCTTTTTCATCAGGTGAACTCAAAGAATGTTACACTGCAGAAAAGAAAATGAGCAGCATCTATTTTTAAAGGTTTTGTATTCTGCTTTGCTAAAGAAAACTCATGTAACAGACACAAGCATCCAACCCACAGTCCTCTCCCTCAGGATGGATGCCCAAATTCATATGGCCCACTGGTGGTCTCAGCTGGACTTTCACAGGATTAATATCTCAAGGAAGATGAGCTTGCAGAAAAGGGGTTATTTTTAAACACACCAATGATTTATCATTTCCATACTCTTTAATTTCTCCATAACATCTGCTTTCTCCTGTTACATGTTGTGTTTGCAGGACTAATAACTTATATTATCAGGAAATTACATTTGAAAAGAAGTACAAGAGCTCTGATTTGTTTTCATTTCTTTTAGAAATTACAATCCCTTAACCAGGACATGGAAGAGAGGTACAACTGGTTTGCCATGTCTAGTTCAGTGTCCAGTGTTACTTCCAATAACTGGAGGTCTACTGGATAGCCTGTAGAGTGGGAAAGGTTTTTTTCTCAAGGAAAATGTCTTCACAACTGGTCCATATCTGGGAAAAGCAGATTTGTGTGAATCATCTTTTTCCAATAAGAAAACTTTCAACTGAAAAAAACCTGATTAGACCTAAAACTGGAGTCATAATGCTATATTGGAGAAAAAAACACTGCCAATTTGGCTCTTTTTTCTTTGTCTCACACTCTCATACTGATCAAACTTACGCAGCTCAGACCAGAAAAGCCCCACCAGTGAAAATGCTGTCAATGTCAAGATTATTTTCACATTTTGTATCTCAGTGCTCAAATAGCATTAAACACATCCTTTTTTTCAGTTATCCCTTAACTAGAATAATTTTTTTCATCAACTGAGTGAGAAAGGTGCATTGTCACTTGGCAAAATCAATAAATCCAGCAAAGTTCCCATACTTATTATTGTTCTTGCAGGAATGGAATTCCATGATAACAAATATACACAGTTGTGCCAGCACGTTCTCATCTTAGGATACAAGCTGCTAACAGTTACTAAACTTTCTTAGCTCAGCTGTGGGAGTTGCATTCTTTTGATTCTCCTTCCCATTCCCTCGGAGCTGGGGGAAAGAAAGGGGGAGTGCGTGAGCAAACTGAGTAGCTGAGAGGCTTAAACCATGACACAGAGACATAATGAAAATCGATGCCTTAGACATTTTATGATCAACTATAAAGAGGCCTAGAAATATTATTTTAATAAACAGCCTTTGTAAAGTATAAACACTATTGAAATATGCTTGTCAATGCTCAGCTGTAATAATAAATGAATGAATAACACTTCTGTGATATATGAGGTGATGGCAAAAAGGAATGATAAGAGGGATGTCATAGCTAAAGGATTAAATTAAGTTGTTTGAGGAGGGCTATGCCATATAGGGACTCTCTCTAGATGCCCTGGCTACAAAAGAGGACAGTTGTCATTATTCATACCTGCACTTTACCTGGCTTTCCTCCCATGAGGGATAAGCCTTTGTACATGTATATGATCCCTTCCAAAGGCCAACTGAGTTTCTCCGGCATCTAAGTATGGTCTTTGCCTTGTATAAAACTCACTGGCTGCTGTAAGATTTAATTTCACTTGTAAATAATGTATAGTACTAGGGCAGAGTCCAGAGGAGTTGGAAAACTTTGGTTAGATACTTTTGTTCTTAGCAATTTATGAGTCTTAGGTGTAACTGATTTAATTTCAGGTGGGTAACTAAAACAGAACAGTTCCTCCCATAATCATCATGTTGGTTTTGGAAAAACATAAAATTATCTGAAAGATCATACAAATATGTGTTCTGGCAGAGACTTACATGATCATAAGCCATTGAACTTGTTTATTCTCTCAGTAATGAATATGCAAAAAACTTAGTTATAGTGAACTGTACATCTCCGTTGACTTTAATGGGAGCAATATTTCCTTCATGTTCAAGGATGGCTCTGTTTCTCCTCAAGCTCCTTCTTCGGTGTTGCAATATCAAGCAGATTAGCATAAGACTAAACTTATTGGCATTCAGAAATTACTATTAGCCCAAACTGTTTCTTGGGAAGTATTTCCAATAAACTAGAAATTAGAAGTGTAGAAAGTAAAGTAGA
The DNA here is from genome assembly GCA_024733675.1 of Psilopsiagon aymara. Lineage (NCBI taxonomy): Eukaryota > Metazoa > Chordata > Aves > Psittaciformes > Psittacidae > Psilopsiagon > Psilopsiagon aymara. The sequence goes on along the minus strand of JANRGW010018687.1, from coordinate 24,453 downwards.
AAGCAAATAATCTGTATTTTGAAAAAATAGGGACAGATTTCCTGAATATTTTTTAAGACTTTTTAATAAAAGAGCTGCAACTTATGTCTGAGTTTTGAAACTCTATGTAACAAAAAGCAACAGTTAAGCTTCTTTCCATTGTGGTCTTTAAAGAAGTTTTTATTTATTTTCACTGCATTTCCATTAATTTGTTAACACGCTACTTAAATGGAGGTTTTATGCTTTAAATCACAGTGGAAGCCTGGTGCTCATTAGAAAGTGTTTCTGCTCCATTCACAGCAATTGAATTCAAGCCTGATTGGTCTCAACTCCAGTTGCTGAAATGGTACTTTGCTCATTAGTTTTCCACAATACAGGAAAACTGATTCCACTTTTTTCTCTACGATGATGCCATCTCCAGGCACCCATATGTCTGGATCTTTGTTTTTCTCTCCCTCCCCCTCCAGCTCTGTCCCTGTCCCCTGAAGTTCCAGCTTTCTCAGAGCTGGTCCCACTGCCCTCAGGCCTAAGCTGTGCTTTCGATTAGTGAAACGATCTGGTTAAAAACAGACTTTTAATTAGGTCTGAATAATTCAAACACACCGATCTCCACAACATGACATGGTCCAACAGATGGGGACAATGGGTGAGTGGAATTCAGTACCTGGGACTAGGGAGCCAGTAGCTGGCTTTGTATAACTACAACTACCACCTCCATTGTCACCAGGTCCTCAGGGAAACACTTGAGTCTTGCTTCACTAGTGAAGAAAATCATGTCATCTGAAGAACATTGGCTTCTTAAAATACAGGTTGCTTAGCTTGGTGCTAAATCACAGAACTTTGGACTTCAAGAAACTCTTGCAGTATTCAAATGTCATTGCTGTGTCTCTTCAGAAGCCCAAATGACCCTCAGTGTCTAGAAAGGATTTGCCAGTCATTTGTGCTGCATGCACACCTTCCTGTTTGTGAACATGGATAAGTACTATTATTAAATCCAAGTGATACAAATGGATAGCAGAGTCTAAGTGCTAATGAGGTTTGGTGCCACAGTTAAGCAGCAGTTATCAAAAATAACACAAAGAAATCTTGATGACTATCACTCCTTAAGAAACATTACTACTACTGTAGATATGAAATCAGAAACACAATTTCTTACCTCATTACTGCACAGCCAGAGAGATTCTTTCCTCTAAAGGAAAAACAAAAATGTTATGAATAAGAAAAAAAGCTGTGGGGGCATGAAGGGAGAAGGGTTAATGCCCAGTTAAACAGGGGTGGTTTGAGTAAATCTGCCTGGACATTCACAGGACAGTACGACTGTGCTAGTACAGCTTGATTTATTAAGACCCGCTTACCACAAAGGAACTATGACCCACATCAAAGCGCACAACTGACCCTATTTTTTCAATTCTTACAGTTGTTCGATCTACTGCAAATTGTTCTGTAAACAAGTACAATTTCTGTTCAAAAACTTGTTTTTTTTTCTCACTTTCCTTTTGCAGGATTACAGAGGCAACGCCGCTACAGGACAGACAGTGTTATGATGCATTGCCTTGAAATATAGTGGTTGTAGGACCGGGAAGACAGCTTGCTCTAGACAAAAGCGTAAGTGGTTTACACTGTAGTACATTAATAGATGGTTTAAGGGTGCATTTGATTGCTTTTGTGGCTTTGTTTTACATACATCACGGATGCACGAACCCTGCGTGTTGTATTAATACTTGTGTATGTGTGGATATGTTTCAATAAACCAGATTTGTCTAATGCAATAAAGCATAAGTTGTGCATCACTTTTGGTAGTCTATGTTAGACATTGAACACGAACATCTGTTCTGGAGGGAGAAAAAGCAGTTCTGTGAAATAAGTTGCCCTGGAAGAAAATCACCTGCTAACCCACTATTCTTTAGCGGCTGAATTATGCACAAAAGCCAGAGGGGTTTAAACCTTTCCAAAATTCTTAGATATGTTTGTTTTACAAACAGTTCTGGTGGGAAAAAAAAAAAAAAAAAAAGTGACCTTATTTGCTGAGATTACATTTTTATTAAAATTATCTGGACACATTGTATACAGTTTCTTATGTTTGACATCTCTGGAAAGGCAGCTGGTTTGCTTTGATCAGGCCCCATAAGGATGATCAGTGACTCCATCATATACTAGCAAATAAAGCAGTACCAAGCAATGCTCTAGATACAAGGAGTCAATGGTCTCTACTGACATGCTGTTAGGATGGTCTGTGGCATTGTCCTGGTTGGGTTCATCTCCCATACACTGTCCCTAAGCAAGGTTTAGAGATTAGTGGAGGCCAAGGAAATTTCCTTTTGGTGGAGGGACTCTGAAACCCTTCTTTAAAAAAAAATGTGTTCCTAGCAGTATTAGAGCCACTGACAGGCCCTGGGCACCCATCATGTATCACTGTAAAAACTGTCATATTATGCTCATGAATTTCTGTGTTTGTATCTTTAACTTTCTCTCAGGTTATGGACTACAAACTTTCTAGGGCAAGGACTTTGTTCTCTTTGATCATGTTGCACACTAGGATCCTAGTCCGTGACTGTATCTCCTTCTGCAGTCTAAATAATAAATAATTCTAAAACTAATTCAGAATAATGCTTCAGACAGGGGTATAATGGAGAACAGCATAGAAAAGAGCTATTAAAAGGAAGACAAGAAAGCGAACTGCTACCTTATCAACTGTAGAAACCATTTACATTCTTACCCTTGTCATCCTTGGACATTTATGTTGATCACAGAATAAGCAACCAAAGGAAGCTATGAACATATTTTTCACCTATTGCTGTTGCTGAAATGATGTGCAGTTGCTGTCGTGTAAGACTCTTGATGAAGTCATAAAGAAGTCCCTCTTTACATGGTGTGTTACAAGGCAGGAATGAACAGCTGACTGCCATGAACTTTTCTATCACTGTTTTCCCTTTTCCTCATGACATTTCTAAACACAAACACTTGTAATCACTTTTAGAAGGGAACCCTGTATTCATGCAAAGCAACAAGGGATTCCAGCACCAAGACAGATACATCTGGACAATTTGGTAAACTCCCAAGCCTTGACTTAACTATTAAATTGGTGACAGTGTTTCTTTCCAGTCCATGTGGAAATCTTCAGTCTCGAACTACAGAGGGCTGGTGTTGACATTTCTGATGGATTCAGGGCACTCCCAAGCATTACAGATGTACTGATGCACTACTTGGAGTTCTGACGTTACTGAAAAATTTATAAGTATTGCAAACAATCTGATTTTAAAATGCACAGATAGGACCAACTCATATTTGAGAAGCTTATTTCTGATGCAGGTGAAGAAGTTACAGCCCAGAAGCAATTTGGCGTGAAAAAGTGACTTTGAAGTTTACTACAGTGTGTCTGAGAAAACACATTATTGCTTGAAAGTATATTGAGGAAAAAATCAACCATTTTGTCTCAGGGATAAAATTATTGGCTAGGTCAATACATGAAGAAAATGAGTTATGTCATACATTACGTCAGTGAGAACCCTCTGTTTCAAACATGCAACCAATTGCCTTCAATAAATAGGAGGACAATACTTTTCCATTGGATTTGAGTGATGAAAACAAATACAGTGACAGGATTTTTCTTCAGCTGAACTCCTGTTCCCAATTAATTAATTAGGTTAATTCAATGGCTTTTCACAGTGTGTAGATCAAACAGCTGTGTCTTCTGCTGTCAGGCAACACTAAAATCTATCTTGGGGATATTTCCTTTTCCCCTTTAACATCAGGTTTAGCTGGTTACCTTCCAGATCAGTGCCTTTGAGAACAATTGGTCAAAAACAAAGAGAAAAAAGGTCAGAAAAGAAATTTCAGGCTGGATTTTTAATCATTTCATGTTGGAACATTTTCATTGACTTCAGTGGGATTTACCTATCTGTACCAGCTGAGAATCTGGCTCACAATATTTAAGCCTCAAAGAGTAGGCTTCCCAGAATTGCTATGCTAACAACTTTCATGACAGAGGCTGCTGCAGGTTTTCCCTCTTGTATTGTGTCCTGGATCTGATAAACCTTCTCCACTATTCATTGACTTTTTAATCTAAGATTCTGGGCTTTTCTGAAAGTTATCCTACGCACAAACACAAGTTACAGATCTGAAGCAGGGATTACTAGGTGAAGTTGTATGCAGTAAATCCAATTACAACAGTAAATCCACTTATAAAATAGACATCATCTCCTAAAGTTTTTGAATCTATTCTGATATTATAATGAATGTTTCTAGCCATCACAGATAATGTGAATTAAAATTGTTTTAAAAGGCCTGTACTTCCTACATCTTGTCAAATTTGTAAGCTCCAAGATCCATTACTCTGGGACGATTTAACAAAACTGCTCTATGTAAGATAAGTGATCGTAACACATAAAGATGACAGAAATTCTGGCCTGCACATTCAACCACAGCCAAAGGTATTTAAGAAGAACCACAGCATGGGAAATGACTGCGTAGATTCATGAGACTCCATAACAAGGCATCCCAGCGACAGGAATTAGTCCAGATCAGGCACACATGAAGTGAATTATTTGATCAAAAATTTTAGCCCCTTGTATAACTTTTGAGTGGGTTACATAAGTTTGATTAGACCTGATTTCCTGAGATCTTACTTGCTGACACTGTGGATATTATGCTGTTTCTAACTTTTTTCTAGTGGACAATTTTTGTAAGTGTAGTTTCAAAAATGCATTAAAAGAAAAAAAAGAAGTGGACTATGAAAATCTATCCCAACCTTCTTCCACATAAGCTCTTCAAATCTAGTCTCCTATGAATATAAACAAAATTGAGGTATGTTCTTGTATAGGTACTGTGGTTCCTTTTTCATTTTTCACACCACCATGAGTTTCAATTAGAGGAGATTTTCTTGACTGCATCTGATGTTATCTTTGATACGCTTCCTCTTGTACTGAACTGGAAATAAGTATCTGAGGTGCTGAATGTTCCTTATTGCAATTAGTAAAGCGCTATTTAGAAGAAAGTTGATTTTGCTTCTGTCTGTTGTTGACTGCACTTGCTGAGCACATTTGCCTGCTGTCCTTGGCAGCCTCACGGCTATGGTGGTGAGTCGTTACTTTATAACAAGCATAATGACATTCTCAAACGGTATATTTTGAAAGAAAACAGGCCATTGTGAGATCAGATTCAAACAAGCGGGCTGCTCAGAGCAAGCATTTGTCTTTTTGGTGACAATGAATATGCCAACATCTAAACTGGAAAAACACGTGTGTCCTCAGCAATGGTAAGACAAACAGCTGCCTTACACAGGCTTGCAGGCAAAAAAGTAGCACGGAAAGTTTAATTTTGAGTTTTCATCCGCTTATTGGAAAATGCAATAAACCAAGTTGAATTATAGATGATGTGTTTTAGCGAAAGTTTTCACATTTGCCTAGGATATTTGGTTATAAAGTTCCTAAGCTTTAACAGGGATGGTGGTCCAACATCTTTGTACAACTTTGGAACTCTCAGAACATGTGAGGGAAGCATATAAACCACATAGAAGTTAAAGGAACTTTTTTTCCTACTTTTCCCTTCCTGATAGTCTCATGTGCAGACTAAGAGGTCATCCTTCCCCTGTCTTTTTCACCTCCCCTATATTCTGGATGATTGACAGCTACTCAGTTCAGTTTAGCAAGTTTTCCACACTGTGTAGAAATATGGGTGATATCCTACCCTGTTTCACCCCAGGAGAAACTTACAGCTTGAATTATCATTGGAAACCTCTTGAGTCCTTCTTGAGCTAGAGCTTAAGTGTCTGGGAAAGTTAGCAGAAAAACCAAGTGTGACTGTATATATCTGAGTTGCAGGAACTGGCAGTGTGGACTACCAAAATGCAAAGTACCTTTTGGTAGATTAAACATGTATTATCATGTGTGCATTTTAGTTGTATCAGAAAGTGGCATGTGGTCTGTGCGACACTGCTGTTAAACTGTGTTCTGCGTAATGAAGTGTCTGTTTCCAAACAGCTGCTGTATTGATCCCCACAGCTGCACGTCGATTTGTGCAGTCCACACCAAGCCTAGAGCTGCCATAGTCGTGATGGTAAGGCTGTCAGAGTCTGTAGGATTAAAGGTGCCTTGAGTACAAGCAGTCACAACTTGCTTCCCTGTACAGATGGCTGCTGGTGAAGGAAATGGAAGTTTTAAAAGCAACCTAATTCACTGGTTTGATGTTCTGGGTCAGGAAGTAAGGAGTGGCAAAACTGGCTTTCTCCACATCAGAAATGGGTAAGAGCTGGCTCTGCCTCAGCTGAGCCCCACCAGGCTGCCTCCAGTCTCTTGCCCCTGGCTATCTGAGTAAGGCCTTGGCCAGTGCCCAGTTGTTTTCATCTTGTGGAAACCAAGCTGAAGGGGTGGAGATCTGGGGGACACTTAGCTCATTTCTCCTCAGGGCCCCCTGGGTGGTGGGGGCATGTAGCCAAAGTCCATCATTTTACATGGAGCTTCTGTTTGCCAGGGTTCACCCTTAGCAACACCATGGTTTGGAGTTTTCTGCATTGCCTCAAGTCCAGCCTGCTCTTCCATGTAGATAGCACTGCGACAAGTCTGGCAGCTGGAGCCAGGTGTACTGAAGGCAGATGAGGACAGCCCACACTGTGCTTACTGCTATTTTGGATGACAAAGCAGGAAACTACAGGCAAAACAGTAGGACATATGGATCCCCAAGGAAAAGCTCATTTGCAATTTGTTTGCAACCTCCCTATGAGGTTCATGTCATTACTGGAGGATGTTCCTTTGGACAGATAGAGAACATGGTTTCTCAAAAACAGCCATACCATTAGCAAACTAACTTAAAAATTAATCTAAGAGCATAGTAAAAACATAGTCTTTAAAGTAAGAAAATTTCAACCTTAAATGAAAAGGGAAGATTTATATGAGAGCTTAGAATTGCGGCCTTCTTTGAGAACTTATTCTTGGATCTACTCAAGGGCTAATTCTCTCACAGTTCTGAAATAATTTTTTTAGTCTGAAGTATTTGCTTAAGAAGTGGTGACATTCCTGACAGGAAGTTACTGAGTGACACCAAAGTGGTGCTGCCAAGCATTTTTAATGAGCCTACCTTGGCAAAATATTTATGGACATGCTTAATGTTAGTGGGATCTAACTTAAGTTTGTTGGTTAGGCATGACTGCAGAGTGACAGTCTCAGTGGCTTCATATTGATATTGTCAAAGAACCCACTGTAAAACCTGTCACATGCAGCCTTTTACTTCTTCCATGTGTTTCTATATTGAGTCTTGTGGGTCTGTTTCTCTCACTTATCTTCCCTTTTCGTCCTAGAAAACGTCTCTCATTGTTCTCAGCAGTGTTTTCCATGTTTGTGTTTCAAGTCATCTGAAGTCTCAGAGACCTACCATCCCTGGAGACAGGGTGCCAGATGGGCTAAATCAGTAGCAGAAACACTAAAGAGAGTCTTCTTTGAGATTGTTCATTGTTGTGTCTTCCTTCATGATTGAGGTCAAAGTGATCACCAAATATAGGTTTAAGAAGACATTTACCCTTAGTATCCACTACCTTTCTTGGTAGTGTGGGGCACTGGACCAGCAGTGACAAGGTGGATCTGACATACCAGTTTCACGTCATTCCATGGCTACAAACACTTTTTGCATGGTTTTACTCTCTTTCTGCTTTTGGCACATAATAGTGTCAACTCCTTTCTGGCAGCAGCAGAACAAAGTAACTACAAGTGCACTGGAGTTTATGATATCAGTTTATGATAACTGATAAAACAGATTTAAATTAATATTTTCTTAGATGTTCTACACCCTATTAATGTTTGAGTATTTCCTGTGGTAAAATGCATCAAGTGCAATTATCAATACTTTTATTTTAACTCTGAGGAAAATTAATAGTAGCTGGTTTTACAATAGCATGCAAAAATTTTAGTCAGAGCACTGCTAAGAGCATTTGAAAATCATATTGTCTGTGTGTGCATGGACTCCACATGTTGAAGAGCAGAAAACATTCATATTTTCCATAGTTGATAAATTTATTTTAATTCTTGAAGAATTAAATATGAAACATGAAACATTTTCCAGCCTGTTCAGTAGCTTTGATCAAGATGAAAACCTAACCAACTCAAATTCTGGTCAAGCAGATGACTACCTCTATTTAATGTGAAATCATAACTGAAGTCTAGGTGGAGGCAATATAGAATTAATCTTGCTTTCAATCTCAAGGTATTCATGGACAAGGCATTTGGATTTCCCTAGAATGTAAGAGAAAATGTTTTGTATTACATATCACATATTTTTATAAGTCATAGAATATTTATGTCATATAACTGCATGTAGGTGGTATCAAAGGCCAGAATCTGCTAATCTTAGACAACTGTTGAGGGAGAGAGTTCCTTAAATTTACTCACCCTGCATTGTCATCACAGCACATACTGGAGTAACTGAAGGTGGGGGAGTTGCTCCATTTCTCTACTGGGAAAGCTGGTACTTTGTGTTTGCAGGACGCTGAGAAAGGACTGGGGTTAGGCTCCATTTTGGCCATGACAATGAGAAAAAACCCTCCTTTTCTTTTAACCTCTCCAGATCCCATCAGCATACCCACAACAGTAAAAACCCCAAGACACATCTGAGGAATACAGAAACTGTGTACCAGTAAATGCTTTTAAATAAGTCATGAAGTCTTAAAAGTCAGAAATCCTTCTGCTAAGGGGAGTTCTTTTCCTTCCAGTCATGCTAAGATGGGGAAATGTTACAGACACCATGATGCACAATAACTGCAGTTTTGCATGGAAGATATTTGTGTGCCATGGTGATGGGTAGCAGTGAAAAACAGCATGGACAGATGGCAAAGAGACGGACATACAGTTAATACCATGGGAGCTACAAAATGCTGCCCAAACTGGATTTATGCTGCTTCAACTGAGCATAGAATTACTAGTTCAAGTCAGCTGCATCTCCGGTGAAACACGTGGAGCTGTTGGTGTTGAAAGGGCCTCTGAACTAATAAGCACTTTAAACATTTTTCCAAACATCTTTCTGAGCTCTGTGAATGACCCTTCCTTGTTTCCCCATGTTAGCCCACCACCGTTACCCCTATGACAGTGTCCAAACAAGAAACACATCGGGCAGCTCCGTGGGAAGGACTTGCCACCACATTTATCACCATCTTTTCCTTCTCTCAGTCTTTTGTGATCCTGACAGTTGTTTGGGCTCAGTTTTCACTGGCCGGTTGAGATGAAACTGAGCCTGCCCTTCAGCTGAAAAACTCAGTGGCTGGGTGGGCCTGGAGAAATGGCCCTTTTTTCCCCTCCCTGTTTAAGCCTCTTGTGAGTAACTCCCTGCAGCTGTCCATAAACATTGCTTTCTGAATGGAGTGAGAGATGTCTGGGGCAGGCCCTGCTCTCGCTGCTTCTGAAATGAAAATAAATACTGCCGTCAGCCGTTGCAGAGGATTGCTGTGTCCTGCTCCATAGCTTTGCAACCACCTCAGGCCACTTCTCTTCAAAAAGATGTTTTCATCATAAATGCTCTGCAACCCAAAGTACCCCCAAAAGATAAATTTGTGAGTAAACACACACCACACAAAAGTGTAGTTGGCCGTAAGCCAAATCCCATTCTCCTTATCACCACACAATTAATGACATATAGAGGAAGATGCCTACTAAAAGTGCAAAGCAGAAGGCTGTGTGTTTGCATACAGCATATACATATATGCATGCATATATGAGCAGCAAGCATGGTTTTGCATCCAGTGTAAATTTTGCCACCCAGGAAACTGCTGTTACCTGAAAGCTGTGGGTAGGCACCCCCCTTGCACACGCTTTTGCCAGCTGAAGAAGTTATCTCCTCTGGTTTCTTCTCTCATCCCATTGGGGAGTGTACCCATCCTAGATCATGGGCTTGTGCCTCATCAGCTGAATCACATCCCATTGGCCAGGGGTGTCTGAACACTTGATGAGCTGCTCACAGACCACTTAGACCTCTGTGGCATGGGGGGATTAAACACCTTTCCCCTGCACTCTGGCCATCCACTTTATCTCTGCCCCACCACCATTACCCCTTCAATGTGTTGGCCCTGGTGCTCAGCATGGTGTTTCCTCATCCAGTGTAGTCACACAACCAGGCAAGTCTGAGGAATTTCAACAGCAAGCCATTTCTTACACATCTTATTTTGACTAAAAAGGGCTGGTTTTAGCCTGTTGTCTGTCTCAGACAGCGGATCTGAGGAGACAGAACCCTCCCTCGAGGGCATGGTAGAAAGCTGAGGAGTAGTCTGTCCTCAGGGGCACTGCCAGGGCTGGCAAAGAATGTCTAGCCATTTTTTTTTGAACCAAGCTTAGGATGTGAAAGAAAAGCCCACTTATTTTCAGATCTGGTCATGTTTTTCTTTTATTCTTTTCATCTCTGATGTCTTCTAGGCATTTGGATTTGATTGCATCCTGAAAACAGGATGAACTGATTTAACAATTGAAGGTGTTTTTTTGCTTTCTTCGTCTGAATTCTGTAGAGCTGAAACTTCATTCCACCTTTTTTAGTCAAATTTTGCAACATCCTTGATTGCTGGAAACTTTTCAGTATGGACCTGCTACAACACAGGAACACAAATGTTGGACTAGGCCCTCAGGGTCAATTAATCAAGTCCACACTCATGGTGTCTAGCAGTAACTCAGAAGAAATGCACAGGAAAAGATTAAAGAAAGGGATGCATATCATGAGCTACCTAAGTCCAAGCAAGACACTTACTTAGATACTCTGGCTTGTATTCCAAATAAGTAAAGCAGAGGCATCAAAGTTGACCTCAGCTTTTTCTCTTGTGTTGCTTTTAAAATTTGTTTTCATTTCATAATTCAAACAGAATAAAATCTTAATGATGATTTCATGAAACAGAGCCCCACCAGAACTTTGCTTCTCTGTCCCATCCTCCCAAAGACACACAAATGCATTATCTGAATAAAATGCATTCTAAAAAAAAAAAAATAAAATCTTAGAGTGTTTTCAAATTGATGCAATGCAATCTTTTGATGAACTCTCACTGCTGAAGATATTCCAGGTGGTCCCAATGCTTGTGCTCTTTTCACATTTAGGTATGAGTGGGTTGCTGAGGATTGATGGGTAAATCTCTGTCAAGATCTCTTGCAATTAATTCCTCAGTGTACTGATCATCTTTCTATCCTGATACAGCAGATACAGAAAAGGCGGTTCAGATCTTGGTGAGCAGAATTGCATCTATAACAGAAATAAAAAAAATAATAAAAAAAACCCAAAACAAAACAAATAAAAAACTCCAAGCAAATAAAGCAACAACCTGTGTGGAAGTGGAAGACTGAAGTGGGATGGTTTTGTTAAGAACTTGCAAGTTTATCAAACTATAAGGCACAAAGTCCAAGTATCTTTTATCAGATCGCTCTAGGATGCTACAACTATCTCACCATTTTGAACACTGGTTAATTGTTCTTTTAAGAGTAGAGTGTTTGACTTTGTTGCCTTAGTAACATTATTGAGGTATATATTTTTTTTCTTTGATATTCATAACTACCCAAGAGTTTTTAAATGCCCAGCTCTCAAAACTGCACTAAACAAACTCAGAAACTGTATTGCCTGGCATCGCGTGACACACAGACAGGACACCAACAAGGCTGGAATTGTTAGATCACAGTACAAAAGAAGTCCCAGAAACCTGAGAGCACCAATAGACTAGGCAAAGACCCTGCAATCTCAAGGAGACCTAGCAGTGTGGACCCTGCTCCATGGTTTAGCGACTATGCCCAAGTCCATGGTGCAGTTTCTTGAACTCAGGAGTTACAGGAATTTTTTCTCAGCTCAGTTTGCTGCTGAGATCCCCATGTGATTTAACTGATAAACTTTTGAAAATTCTGTCATTATCATAATCAGAATGCAGCAGATATGCTGCTTGGAGAAAGTAACCATTTTTTACCAAAGATTCACCAAAGTAAACTTGTTCTCTCTCTAGCTCTTTTCACTGGATGTCAGTGGATATGGAGCTATGATTAGATAGATAGATGATTTTCAGGCTGAGATAATTTCTTATTTTCCAAAGAACTGCCTTTGAAAAAAAGCAAGTCAGTGTTCAATGAGCATCTCCTTGTCTCTGTCTCTTTTGTTCTCAGTGTGCAACAGACACTTTGAAGGCTCATTTTACTGCAAAGGCACTTGTGTGAAGAGTAGCCCAAAGGACCTTGCAATGGTGATTAGTCTTTGTATACTCCCAGATCCTTTGTGCCAGACCTTCAGCATGACAGTTCAAATGGGTTAGAAGTTCACTCTCACTTAATTAATTCCAGATTTTGTTCATATGGCACACATCGTTGGTGGCAGGACTTCCAAGAAGGACTGCATAGGTAGGAAATCAGCTAACAATGACTTCATTTTTCTTTGTGATTCTCCTTGAAGCAGGCCTTAATTTAACAAAAAAAATCCAGCCAAATGAGCAAAAATAACCCTGTATGTACAGCTATGCTTTTCAGAATCAATACCAAGATAAGTAATTTCATTTCAAATGTATGTTTTAAGTGATATTTACAAGACTCAGACTCACAAATTGTCATAAAAATATAAAAGCTTTTTCATTTTCCTTTAATGTGTAATCAATATTAGCAAGCACTGAGGAGATTAAAAAAATTCCCTTATCCATTCCCTGTCTTGTCCCTCTGTAATGTTGTGGGTGTTCTTTTTATGCTGTTGGCATTTCTTATTTACTTGAGTGAAATTAATTTTATTGGGTGTGCTAGAGCCTCTAGCCCCACCGCTTGAAAGAGCTCATGCTATGAATGTTGTTTTGCTTGTCAAACTGTTGCTCATGAGCATATGGCTGTGTGTATATATTGTACATGTGTATATAATGCAGGACTTTCTCCTAAGCTTAGATTTTATCTCTGAATGCACAGAATACTGGTGTGTTTGACCCTGTATGAAAGTTTTGAAAAACCTATAAAGATGATAAAGAGATATAAAAGAATAGGTATATCTTTGCCATACTGACAACATAAATCTCAACAGTATGAGTTCGTTAGATCCATTGTTCAAAATTATTAGTAGGGTTAGAAAAATGGTGTGAATAGGAATGGAATTCATAACATTTTTAGATGTCTGTGATATGGACATCACCAACTGAGCTGGAAATTTGCTCATTTACTACAATAGTAAAAACAAGGGGGCCTATAAAGATACTGGGGAGGGACTCTTCATTAGGGATTATAGAGATAGGACAAAGAGTTAAGGGTTAAAACTAAAACAGGTGAAGTTTAGTTTGGCTGTAAGGAGGAATTTCTTTACTGTAAGGGTGGTGAGGCACTGGAAAGGGTTGTCCAAGGAAGTTGTGAATGCTCCATCCCTGGCAGTGTTCAAGGCCAGGTTGGACAGAGCCTTGAGTGACATGATTTAGTGGGAGGTGTCTCTGCCAATGGCAGGGGGTTGGAACTAGATAATCTTAAGGTCCTTTCCAACCCTAACTATTTTATGATTCTATGATTTTATGAACACCATCTCAGCCAAGTGAGATGGCAAGGAAACCCCACAAGAAAACCAAAAACAAATCAGAACAGAAGAATTGTTTTCCACACAAGCCTGTTTCTGTGTTTAAGGATTTTTTTGGTGACTAGCTCAGGTACAGATTTCTACAATACAGGCATGTAAATCTAGGGCAAATAATTATCACCTTAGTCAGTGACTTGGGTCAGTTCAGCATTTTATTTACTATGGCTGCTGCTAGTTTAATATTACAGTTACTCAGCACAGGATTTTAGGGAATACACCTCCTTTGCCAGTGCAGACAACTAGAACATTTGTTCTAGCTGTTCTAGTCATATAACAGGCCTGTAGCAGTAAAATGCTATTAAGGACCTGAAGGCAACTTAACTAAGTTATTAGATTCAGAAGATGTGATTGCCAAGACAATATCCAGTATGTCCAGAGACTAGCAGAAGAAGCACTGATAGAGAACAAGTGTGTGAATACCATCAATGTGGAAAGGATACACCTTTACCTTCTTCACCGCTATACTCTTCCACTGGTGCTGTTCAGATCTTGGATAAGATCAGGTTTTGTTCCAACAGAGCTTACAAAGGCTTAATACGATTACAGCAGAGGGTAGTCAGGTAGGCAAACAAAAATGTTTTGAAAAACTCTGCAGGTTTAGTACAAAATGGATTTGGATTAAAGGTGTAGAAAGAAAATTGCTTAATTTAGGGATGAATTTAAGAATGTTCATTAATTTCTTGATGTTATTAATGCCTTCATGCACCACAACTCCAGGATCTGTCTAATTCAGATGTGGGTATATTACCATGTCCCAGAATAGCTGAGCATTAACATATTAGGATAAAGGTAAATTCTGCAATTCCTAAATGTTGAAGGGCATCTCTGTGGAATGTAGGTCTTGGTAAGAGAAGGGTCTAGGTTACTATATATCAGTGTACCCTGAAAAACTTGTAAAGGTACATTGTTGATGAACTTTTTCCTTCAAAAGACACAAAGGATCTTTCTTTCCCTAGTACAGTACTTTACATTTTGTCCTAAACTATACTTTTGTCTAAGAGGCAGGAATAAACTCCTCAATGAAGGAAAAGTCTTCATAGAGTTCACTGCCTTTCCTCAACCTGCCCTTCAGAGAGGAGCAATGCATACAAGAAGAGTAACTGTGAGAGGTCTGCTGAAGCCAAAAGCTGCATATTGTCCAAACTGTTCTCCTGAAGAATTAATGCTGCTACATATCATGCTATCAGTTGTACCATTTAACATGCAACTAGTGGGTGCTTAGATACTGAGGCTACATCTCCAATAAAAATTAAATGTGACCAGTGCCTGCCTGGCACTGAGGCCACCTGGTATGGAGCACTGCCAAAAGCAATACTACTAAATTCTATTAAATGCTACATCAGTATATTAAAATCTCTTGCTCTGCAGAATAGGGTGACCGCCTATTGGGAATGGCTCCTGCCATGTGCTAATCTCAGAACCATGCCTGGGAATAATTTGAGAAACTGCTGACACAGGAAAAAAATATGCCAGAAACTTCTCTAATAATATAAAACTATGGAAGACTGACATGCAGGGCCTGGGAATATTTCTTCACACTGGTAAATTTATGGTATAAGTGTAGCCTGTAGAAAAGCAGGCAATGTAAGTATGCATAGGAACTAGGACAACTGTTCTGCACAGGGAACCAGGCCACTCAATGTGGTGAGTCAATTCATCCAATGATCTTCAGCCCTATATCAACTCGATGTCTTATTAAGCATACTGTCCTAGAAAACATTTCACAGAGTGAAGCATTAATTTATTATTTCCTGATTATTCCATAGTTAATTTTAACATACAATTTCATTAGGCTCAAGGAGAAGAAATGTTGCCTTTATAAACCAAGGATTGGCAGATAACATGAGAGCATATCGGAACACTGAGAGCAGAGATTAGCTTCACTGAAGCTAGGTGCAATTACAGATGTTAGGATCAGTGAGCTGAAACGTTTTTCTGTTTACACATTTGAACTGTGTTTGAAAGTTTAGTTTTTAATTAAAAGTTTTTTTTATAGACCTCTTTCCTCCATGTTATAGCAGCCTCACTTTATCTGCACAAGGTTTTAGACTGCTCTTTGTGTGGGGGAACACAGAAAAATTTGTATTCTCACAGGTTTGTAGTTTCATTTAGACTCTGCATTATTGAGCATAACAGGTAGTGACTATGAAATAACATCAAGTAATTTGTTCCATTAGGATACACAGTACTCTTTGTACAACAATATGCCCCCTTGTTCTTTCAAGTATGAGACATAACAATTCTGTATGAGTTCTCTATATTTAAAGGAGAAAGGAAAAAATCATTAATATGGGCAAATACTGATTTTATCTGGCCATGTGTTGCTGATCAAAAAAGACTGAGTGAAACCCTGTAAAGTTAAACTTTTACATCTTCAAACAGAACAAGAATTTTCCTTCTGAGTCTATTACATCATTTGCCATGTATTGTTATCACTAATAATCATTGCATGTTAGCAAGAGAAACCATGAATGTATTCAAGCGATAGACACTTTTGTAGTTCCTGTTGTTAACAATCTGTTAAAGCCAGACTCTGAAAAAAGTGCAAAGGAAGAAAGAGAGGGAAAGAAAGAGGAAAAGAAAGGAAAGATTGAAGGAAGGAAGGTTGGTTGGTTTAATACAGAGACACAAATTAAAAGCAGCAAAAAAGAATGAAAAGAGACCAGGGCTCAGGCAGGAGAGATGAAAGTAGAAGAAAAGACAAACATACACAGCTAAGGCCAGAGTGCAAGTCCTTTCAAGTCCTCATTAACCTCACAGTAAAGGGGTTCCTTGTGAACATTTAGCCTTTTCATTGAGCTCTGCTTTTTTGTTGACAAATGTCAGCTGTGAAACTTTTGGACACAGCAGTGACCCTCTAAAACCTCTTTCACAGAGTGCAGGCCAGATCTGCCACTATTTTTTAGCTCCAAGAGCAAATACATTAATGTGAGCACGGTATTGGACCAGTGTGTGGGTGTGAAAATGAAATGTGCGTCTGCGTAAGTAGCCGTACAAGAACTGAGAAACTAAAGTTTCCCCGGTTACAACCTGAGCACCAAAGTCACCAGAGCAGTCTAATTGTGAGGGTGAAGGATGTACCCTCACTCACAGCTTATTTATTTGAAAACCTCCTGGGAGAACATGATTCTTTCATTCATATTTGTGGGTCTCAGGAGCAGCTGTCACAAGGATGGACCATGGCTCTGGATCCCGAGATAGCTTCTTTCTAACAAGCACTGGGTCAATGTCCAGGCTTTCCCACCAAGTGCTTAAACATGTGCTTGACTTGTAAATTTGTATGTAAAACCATTAACTTCAGTGTGGGTACTCACAGCTCTGAAGCTCAGCTGAGTACTGGGGTTTCTTGAAAGCCTTGAAGCACAGATCCCTAGCAGAATCTGAAGCTCTTTGAATTTAGAAAATCACTTCCCAGGGACCATTTTCAACAACTCTGCATATAGGTTTGGTATAGGGTGTTCTATGATAAACACAGAGTGATATTTACAAGAAACTCGGAAGAGGTTTATGTTTACAAGAAGTTATTTCCTTGCCAATGGTAGCTAGTTTGCTTGTCATTTTTTCATGCTAAAGAAAAAAAGGGGGGGTGTGGGGGGGGGAAGCCAGTTATTTAGGAACAGCCTAAACTGTGAATTACTTGAACATGTCACAAAACTGACGTCAGTGCTTCTCCTCAGTCCCACCCAATGATAATGAGAAGCCATTTGAACAGTTTCTTCAGAGCAAAATAAACAAAGATTTTGTGCAGACCTTATTGAGAGCTTGATCCAGCAAACCTGTATCCAGTCAAATAAGTCTTTGTGAAACTAGAAATCCCTCTGATATTTCCTTATTCAGCAAGTAGGGATTGCTTAGGTTATTGCAGTAATGAGCATGTACAGGATCAGGTTAAAGAAATTAACCCACATTTCTCTTCTTTATAGTGATTGTAACCACACAAAAAACAGCTGACAGCTGTAAATCTTGTTTCAGTGGGAATTAGATACCACCTTTGTGGCACAGGAGGGGAAAAAAGCAAGAACATAATAGGGAGAAATTCTGCACAGTTCAGCCACTCTGAACACTTCCCAATTATTTTATTAGCAAATGGTACAGAAAGAGAACAACAGGGGACAACGAAAACATTCCAGCAATAAAGGATAGGGAAAATACTATATGTAATGAGAAAAATGTAGGCAGCACACTTGGAAAATGGCTTTCAAGGAAACTCTTTTACAGAGACTAGAAGCAAATGAAACAAAGCTCTGAAGTGAAAGCATATGTGTTCACCGAGGGGAGCTGACGTAATCGGTAAGCAGATTTTGGCATCCTCCAGAAAATCACATCTTTGTGGAGGACGGCAGAAGGGTGTGTGGCAGGCAGCGAGGGAGGGGTGTGAGAGGGAGCTCTGTTTACAGATGAGGTGATGTAGGTAGCTTGGCTACTGCTTTCCTTGGAATCCACACTGATCTTCTGTGATGAGGTGACCCACTTCATGAAAGAAGGAAAGGCTGTGGATATTGTATACCTAGGCTTCAGTAAAGCCTTTGATGCAGTTTCCCATGGCATTCTCCTGGAGAAGCTGGCAGTTCATGGCTTGATGGACATGCTGTTCACTGCATAAAAAACTGGCTGGATGTCCAGTCCCGAAGAGTGGTGGTGAATAGAGTTAAATCCAACTTGTGGCCGTTCACAAGTGGTGCTCCTCAGGGGTCAGTACTGGGGCCAGCTCTATTTAACATCTTTAACAATGATCTGGACAAGGGGATCACCGAGTCCACCGTTACTTTAAAACTGACCTTCTTTGGACCTGCTCCAACACCTCAATGTCTTTCTTGAAGCGAGGGACCAAGAGCTGAATGCAGTATTCAAGATGCAGCCTCACTAGTGCTGAGTACAAGGGGATGATCATTGCCCTGGTCCCGTTGGCCACACTAATTCTGACACAAACCAGGATGCTGTTGGCCTTCTTGGATACCTGGGCACAGTTCTGGCTCATCTTCAGCCAGCTGTTGACCAATGCTTCCAGGTCCTTTTCTGCCCAGCAGCTTTCCAGCCACTCTTCTCAAGCCTGTAGCATTGCACAGGGTTGTTGCGCCATCCTAAATGATTCTATGCTTCTATAACCTGTGAAGGTCACAGGGCAGACCCTTGGTAGACATCCCTTAGAAAATAAAGGAGTTGTTAGTGCATGGAAGTTCAGTTTAAGACTTGGGGGTTGCCTCTGGAAAAAGTTTTGAAAGAGGGATATCTATGGGCATTTTACTGGTCCAGTTACACCCATCTCCATACCCAAAAGTGTCTGTCCCATAGGAAATATCCTCCAGACACCTTTGTACATCCCAGCCTATATGTACAGCCTATGTGACTAGGCATCTGGCAGCCCTGTGAAGTATTCCTGTCCTCAGCTGCAGACAGTTAGTAACTTCCTTCACTCTGTACGAAGAAGGTACAATTTCTGGTACATGATTTTATCCGTTCTACTTATTTTAGTCTATTTCTTAGTTTTTAATGCTTAAAATAAAAATCTTCTCTATCCTTTGGTCCTCACAGAAGTCCTTGAAGGCTGTTGATGTTGCAGAGTTTTCCACCACCATAAAGGCAAAAGCAGAGGCTTAATGCAATGAAAAGGTTAATTGATGTCAGTATGTTTTGGAAAGGGATACTAGGAAGGAGGAGTATGTGGTTACAGTGAATAACTGAGACAAAAGATCTAAGCTCTTTCCCCCTTCTGTACAGCAGTCCTCTTGTGTGAGTTAGGGGGAGCCACTTATGTCCTCTGCTGATGTTTCTGCTATTTTGAGATGTATATAGAGACGCCCGCCTCATCGTGGCCATGCAATTCTAGATGTTGGCACAGCATGAAAAGGTGGGAAATTATCACTCAATCTGGGTGAGGAAGGAGGAAAATTGATGGACATACCAGGCAAAGCAGAAGGATATAGACATTACTTTGGATCACAGCAGCCAGCAGAGAGCACAGACCACCAGACTCTACGGAGCTTGACAGCAGAGGTGAGCTTTAAAGAGACAATGTAATAGACTGGGGGAACTGGGCAACCCTTCTCATGCATAGGATGCTGCAAGGGATATGATCCAAACTTTTATAGAAAATTAGAGTAACAAATAATAAAAGTGGGAAAGCAGGCAGGGGGATTGACAGAAGCATGCTAACAATGACTTTGGCATGTATTTTTTTCAGGTTCCAACTGTAATGACTGAAACAGTTAGATCCCTAAGCATCCCCTCTAATCCTCACTTCCAGCCTAATCTAGGACATCACATGCTCACATGCAGGGACTGAATAGTCTCCTTCAATTATTCTAGTCAAATCACTCTTGCTTAGTAAATGCCTGTTATTTTAAGCCTAGTCTAAGCTAGGCTGGCTTGATTTAAATAAAACTGATTTGGGCATGAAAAAAAGAGCCGTTTAACATTCTGAGAAACTAGTAGGTTTTGGTGATGAGCTAGCTGTGAGTGTCTGCAGTTTATAAACCTTTTGCTCATACTCCTAGAAAGCATGGGTCTGTTGCCTAAGAGAGGACAGGCAAGTAGGAATATAACACTTATATCCTGCAAGAGGGTAGGCAGGTAAAACAGATAACGTTTAAGTAATGGCACTAAAAAGATTAAGGCTTTACCATACTTCTCTAGCTGGAAAACACTAAATGATTCCAAAGCAATTTTATCTCATCATTATAAAAGCTCACTCAACACACAAGAAAAAGTGAATAGTTCACTTTGTGCATTTAATTCAGCCGTTTGCCTGTTTACATTGAAACCTGGCTGCTTTAACTCTCCAAATGTTTAGTATCAAGTAGGTTCAAAGAAAAGTATAACTCCTCAGCAATTAATTTCCTGACTTTGCTCTTTCTGTTTAGAAAAGATGATAAAATGGATTGCAATGTTTTACAGAGTTCCAGTATTTATTACATATCGAAGCTATTGGACTAGCATTTTAGAAAGATTTACAGGTTTTTGTCTTCAGATGTCACATAACAACTTAAAGACTAATCTCAACTGAAGATGCTAATTTGCCAAAGTAGTTTCACAACTGTCTGGAGTCTTAAACCTTTCACACCGGAATTTAGCTCTGCAGGGCCCACAGGGTATGGGAGTAAACTAAAAAAAGGAAATAAGTGAGCCAGCTAAATCATTTGTACAGTGATTAAGTGAAAAGGCTGCAGTGACCCTTAAATTGATGAAATGAAACACCACAGGGAGCAGAAAAGCAATAAACAAAATGGCAGAGGTTGCTGAAGACTATGGACAAGGTGGTTTTACCAAACACCAAGCCCTGAGGCCGACCCTACCCAGCAGCCGAGGCATTGCTTTTCTCACCCTCCTCTAATGCAGAAGCATTATACTCTATTAGGGTTTCTCAAATATTTACAAAGCATGTTTCTCTTTTGGTTCATCTTTCTCCATGTGATCTTTTTCCAACACACTGCAGCTCCATTCTTTCAGGGCAAGACAGTGAGAGGGGTATTACTGCTTGGTGCACATGCTTGTTCTCTCCTCCCTGCCACTGACAGAACTGAGCACTGATAGCAATTAAAGGTTAGCAATTCCCTTGCTATTGCAAATACTGACAACCAACACTTAAGCCAATTCTCACTTTGTCTCTCTGGAGGAACTGAGCTGCTGCTGACTTCTGCTGTCTAAAATTTCATGACTCTTTCAAATGCTCTTGTGACCTTCAGGGGGTTCATGACCCTGACTGAGAAACATTGGGCCATTTCTGTAAAACACTATTACTTTTTCATGGATAAGTATTCCCATGTTCTGAAGTGCACCAACAGCTTTAAATGGGCCCCTTCAGCTTCAGACACTGGGGATAGGCCCTCATGACCCTATTTCTACAAACTCCAGCACCCCAGAGAACATCATGTATCTATCTCTGTAGCTGTTGGTTGCAGATGTTGCACAACTTCCTGTCATCCTGTCAGATGGAGGGAGCCTCAATCTGAAAGGTGAACAAAGGAGGGTCAGGTACTGTGATGAAGGCACAAGATGGACAAGCACATAAGCTACATCATCTAGCATCAGCTGGAAAGATGCAGACACCCCCTGGGCCCTGTTAACATTTGTACACAGTGACTGGCGGGACCTGGGCTGGGCCAGGGGCAGCAAGAGGAAAGTTAAATATGGTGTAACACAAACTTTGTTGCTGAGGAAAGTGGCTCTGGTGCTGACATGATGGGCAGTGGAGTGCTCTGGCACAGTGCACAGGGCAGCTCCTGACTATGCACCATGAGAATGCCTGTGGAGGTGTGCTCAAGTAGAGGAAGCTGGTGAAGGGTCTGGAGAGTAAGTCTTACAAGGAGCATCTGAGGGAACTGGCATGTTTAGTCTGGAGAAAAGGACGCTCATGAGAGACCTTATTACTCTTTGCAACAACCTGAAAGGAGGTTGTAGTGAGGTGGGGATCAGTCTCTTCTCACAAGTAACAACTGATACAAGAGGAAATGGCCTCAAATTGCACTGGGGAAGGTTTAGACTGGATATTAGGAAAAATTTCTTCACTGAAAGAGGTGTCAAGCATTGGAACAAGCTGCCCAGGGAAGTGATGGAGTCAACATCCATTGAGGTAGTTGAAAGACTTGTGGATGTGGTACATAGGGACCTAGTTTAGTTGTGGGCTTGGCAGTGCTAGGTTAACAGCTGGACTTGATGATCTTAAAGGTCTTTTCCAACCTAAATGATTCTATGGTACTACGATATTCATTACCCCTAGTTGACTCCTTTCTTTAGTTGTAACAGAATTGGCTGGTGCTGTTGATGGTCACAACCATGTGCTTCCCATTCTGCATGAAGAGTTTCCATTTAGACATTAATGTGTACCAAATGGAAAATGGAAAAGTAAAATCTCATAGGAGAGCGGTCTCAATCTGCCAGGGCATCTGATAGAGAAAAGAGCAGGAGACTGGCTAAGGTCTGATGTAGAAAAACTAGGAATAAAATTCTGGATACCAATCCAAAAGCCATACACATGAAGGTTGCCTCTTCTAACCCTTAGGCACCCTAATTTGTTTATCGGGTACGGCCAACTGAAGGTGATATGAATTTATGTATCTAAGGAAATATGACACATACCCTGTAAAATATTTATGGACTAATAGTGAGAGAGAAAGCCAGAGTCTCCTCCAGAGAGTAATTCAGCACTGAAAAGGAGGTAGCAAGAGAAAGCATTCACATGAAGGTCTCTGTTTTTATTCATAGATCCCAGCAAAACTGGGAAATCCCTGTATTGCAGTAACAGACTTCGGACTCAGCCTTGCACTATTCAAGCACTGAACAGTACTGAGCCCTGGGAGGATATTCAGACAAGGCATGCAGCCTTGGATTTGGTCCCAGCTTAACCTCCCTGATTGATTTTAAGCAGTCTGTGAACAAACATTTACTACAGTAACAGCAAACAAGGGAGTCTCTGTAAGGTGTAAAGCTGGGATACAAATTACAAACATATGTAAATTGAAATCATTTAGGTTAATTTCTTGGTATTGAATTCAGAGACTAAGTGCTTATTTTAGAATGCTCATTCCGTGCCTTGAACTACTGCTTTGTCCAGCTCTTCAGTGACAGAA
Organism: Psilopsiagon aymara; assembly: GCA_024733675.1. NCBI lineage: Eukaryota > Metazoa > Chordata > Aves > Psittaciformes > Psittacidae > Psilopsiagon > Psilopsiagon aymara. Next base: position 1,387 of record JANRGW010018687.1, on the reverse strand, counting down.
AGTAACTTAGCATAATCCTTCTACTGTAATGTCCAGTTTTTCCACAAAGATTATGAAACCAAAAAGCCTCATTCTAAAGAAGGCTTACTGCTTTACAAAGCTGACCACTGTGTGTTTAAGTGGACCAGAATGGTTCACTGGAGAACAGAGAGAGAAATCTCACATTTGGGAGGATGTGATGGAAGAGTCCCAGACAACCTAAACAATCTTTGTTTGCCAAACAATGTGTGTGAGACTTAAAAAAATGATGAATTCAAAACACATTTCCCACTTCACAACAATTGGAAAATACCTTTCAATCAAATGAATAATACAACTCCCTTCCCGAAACCGGTAAGGCTGATTATCATCTAGCATAAATCACTGTAACGCTTCTCGCATGAATATAGCTGCACCCTCCAGCTGATATCATCTAAGGATCTGGTCCAGGAATCTACGTAAGGGATAGTGTCAGATAACGATGGGAGACCTTTAATTTTTTGGCACACAGGCCTAGCCGTTAATCTCCTCAAAGTCAGTTCTCTTACCTCTTGTATTGCACTCAGCTTGAAATACTGTGGGTTTATTTTTTTCCCACAATATTTCTGCTTCTGTCTTTTGCTTTCTTTGACTTCCAGCTGAAATCAGGATGTTAAAAGTAGAACCCAAATTATTTTTAAATGTGAGGCATTTTAAACTCAGAAATGTTGATGCACTGTGCGGGATAAAAATTCAAGTTGCTGTTAATTTGATCGCAACTATTCAAAAATCATTGGTGAGAGGCTACATTTCTTTAGGAAAATAAAGTGATGAGGGCTATTTATTTAGAGAGGTATTCAACAGTACAGACCTTGGCCTGACTGAAAAATAGGACATTTGACCTTTTGTTGAGCTACTCTTGCAAGGGATATAATGGAAGTTTTAATCAAAGATTTCCTGGTTTTCATATGTGAATATAAGTTACCGAAATCCCAGGCTCTATCAGGTAGTGGAGAAGTGGTTACTGTTTGCAGTCACATTTATAAAGCTTTTTGAAAGTATATGGAAGTTACTATATAGAAGTTACTAAATGCACTTGAAAAACTGTAAAATTCGATAAGTTTTTTTGTTTTTGATAACTGTTCAGTCTGCTTCAGTCTGCCTTCAATGGTAGGAGATGAAATTATTTAATTGGCTCTCTATTACCATACCCAAGATGATCCGCAACTTCCCAGCATGAATCATAGAATCATGGAATAGTTAGGGTTACAAAGGACCTTAAGATCATCAAGATCCAACCCCCCTCACATGGGCAGGGACACCTCACACTAAACCATGTCAACCAAGGCTACGTCCAACCTGGCCTTGAACACCACCAGGGATGGAGCATTCACAACTTCCTTGGGCAACCCATTCCAGTGCCTCACCA
>JANRGW010018686.1:11074-30382 GCA_024733675.1 Psilopsiagon aymara | reverse complement strand
ATTCTCCTTCCCATCCCTCCAGGAGCAGAGGGAAGAAAAAGGGGGAAGTGAGTGAACAAACTGCATGGCTGATTTATAACTTAAACCATGACAGTTAGGTATCAAGACCTAATAATAATAATGAAGACATCATGCTGGATTATAAATATCAACTCTACTGAATTGCTCTGTACCATGCCCTCACTACCAGACTAAGCACTTCGTAGTTGTATATTAAGTAGTATAATTAGCATCCATCATAAATGAACTATAAAAACAGTGTTAGATAACATTTGTTTACTTTAATTTGTGGTGTGAATTACATTACAAAAAACAGAAAACAACTGTGGGCCCAACCACAAAATATCCCCACTGCTGCACTGGTCGCCAAAATAATCTTTCAAAGTTAAAGCACAGGAATTAATCTGAAAATTATGCATGTACTAATTGTTAGATTTGATTTTCTGTAACACTAAAATGACTGTATAGTGAGCCAATTTCTTCATTATTATATACAGATAACTTCATTAAAGGAGCATCCCACTGCTTTCCAGATAATTTCTATGTTTTTAGTGTTATGTTTTATTAGTGAGTAATAAATGTCCTAATACAATTAGACCAGAAGTTCTCCCTAAAACAAAAACTGCCACTGGTCTGGCAAATGCAGCTTTAATTTATTCTAAATACATTAATAATGCCCAGCCATAAATATTTTCTGTATTCAAATATGACAAAATCATTATCTCGGTTTACTTGTGGCTCAATATAAGATTGAGAAAGATACAAAAGAGAATACACAGCAAGTTCGTAGGAAATATAATCATTCCACAAGATAACTGGATTTGGATGCCCTTTTCCAAGACACTTTTAATATTCTATTTGAATAGAAGCAGCTAGGCTGCACTAAGGTCAACAGAAAAGAAACAAAGAACCCTGTTGACCCTGTAGGGCCAAGATTTTACTCTAAAGAGAGAAATTTCACCCTTCCAAGGTAACAAATCAGGCTTATTCAGGATTGTCCATGAGAAAATTAAATTGGTCACTTATGGTAAATACTTTTGTTTAAAGTTTGTAAGTACCACATAACCATTTGTATTTTACTGACTGCATTTTTTTTAGATCTACAGTTTAATTTCTCAAATTTAGTCATTTATACAAATTTTACCTAAACAGACTCTTGAGGGGTAACAGGAATGCAGCTTTTCCAATAAGTTTGTGAATACCCAAGGTGCTAAGTGATACGATATTTCTCTGTCCCTTTATTTTATATAAATTTGTCCATATCTCACTCTCAGGGTATGACTACTGATTTAAACTCCTTGTATGGAACAAGTATGAAAGACCTGGATTATTGATCCTGCCAAAACTAGCAAGAGACTCCAAGTTAGTCTTTAGTATGATGATATCCACGCTACCCAGATCAGAAGGGCAGAAAAAAAAATATGCGTGCCATAAACTCTAGACACCTTAGTAAGAACTGACTAGATTTCGGTAGATTGTTGTTTTCCATTTAGATGGTGTAAAAGACACAGGCATCTATTTTGAAACATGGAAAGCTCATTAGATGTATAATCAAAGGGCGGATATAACAGGATCTGAGAATCTTAAGTTCTTTGGCAAGTTAATAAAGCTTCTCTGTCCAGAGTTCCTAAAGGGAAGCCTGTACACATAAAAAGTAAATTTCAATTTTGAGAGACATACCAAAGCAGGCTATGACTCAGATGCTTATTCTCATGCAATTATAATTACTAAGTACAGCATACAGCAGTATATGGGTAGCTGCTGTGAAATAACGCTCTGCCCTGTGTTTTTGTCACTACATTACTATCAGTATATAAATCAGTGATTCTGAAACATTCATATCATGAATTGTAGCATAGATTTATGAGTCACTTCTGAAAAACAGGGCTTCATCCTTTAAAGATCTTCTCACATGATTTGCTGTAAGAAGTTTGTTATTGCAGCAGCCAAGTTTATGGTAGTACATTTATAGCAAACAGTCTGCTTTCATGGTAACTGTTCCCGGTTCTGACCCTTAGCCACAAAATGATCTGGAGCATCCTTAGCTATGATTGCATTTTGGTTTCTTCAGGCGTAAAACTGGATGGGAATATTATTCCCTATGCCTCAAAAGTACTCTCAGACCTATGAAAACCTTGCAAGTGCACACAAATGCACATTTAAGAAAATAGGTATTTGCAGATTCTTTAGAATCCCTATTAGTCTTTGGACCCTCCAGAAAGTGTTCTGAGACACTAGTACTGGTAATTGTGGTGGCAGATTAGATGAGGATGCTTTTATGTTCGGATTTAGCTGATGATTTCCAAATATAAACCACTAAAATAGACAGAACTGAATTATTTTTATTTTGAGTGCAGATGGTAGTGGGTGGAAAGGAGAGAACTGCTGGGACAGAAGCAATATAAAATCATGTACATAAAAGGAGCCTCTTATTGGGTGTTCACTGGAGAAATGCAGTGCTGAAATCTTTTTTCTCACCATGTGGTGCAGAGAATATTGATGTGATGTTAGCTACCGAAGCTCCTCCAGACCTTCAGATTAGTTAATGGTTTTAATTTCATGAAGGGTATGAATGACAGAGATTAATTTTATATACCTTAGCTACTCTGTAATTCAACATATGTTAACATTTGTTATTTCAAGATTCCAACATACATCTAGAAAGATCTCCCTTTTACTTTAAAAAGTCTTTCAACACACACAGGGTAATACTAAGCATATTGCATCATCCAACCAAATGTTCCTTGCAGCTTCAAGTAACAACTTTATAATATTAAACTCTCATTTAGCACATTTCATTAAGAGGTACCAAGACTTATCATTAAAAATGGCGAAATCATTGCTGTCACTTTGTAATTAAGCAGATTGAGGCATTAAGCAATGACATTCACTAAGTTGCCAACAAGATATTGAGCCCAGTTGTGTCCTCTGTCAGCCATGCCCTTAGTAACATTTCAAAGGTAAAACCAAGTAGCAGAATGGAGTAAGATCCACCCAAAATGAGATCTGGTGGTTTTCCAGGGTACTAAAAATCAAGACAGTTAAGACAACAGTGAGAAAAGACAGTACAAGAAGAAAGACAGTGGTATTTAGGGGTGAAAAAGGAGATTAAAGAGTGAATGTCAGTGATTAATCTTGTCTCTGATAAGGTTAGGAGCCATTTTACTCACCACACAACCTAACTGTGCTATTAATCCATAGCTAACTGGGATCATACTCAAGAGCCAAGCTATATTATACACCTCTGTTAGGCACTCTACTAAGAGAGTCTCTGCTCTAAGGAGCTTGTAGTTGAAAAGAATGAGACAAAGACTACCAGTAATATCTGATATAAATGAGACAATAGGAATAGTGTTTACAAGATGATGTGATAATATCGGTACACACACAAAGACCACTACATTAATTCTAACAGAAATTATACTCTGCCCTCGTAGATTTGGGATCTATTTCTCTTTTTATTACCTAATGAGGGAAAAATATATAACAAGCTTTTACAGTAGGGATGAAATTTTTTAAACATTCATTTTTCTAGCACACTGTGGGAAAGTCATATAGAAAACTGGTTTTAATATAATTCTGGTTCAGTAAACTTCTTTGATTAGAGAATGGGAAATGGTCCAGAATTACAACAGAAAAATCAGCCACTGTCATCATGCTTTCACAGTTCATGCTGGCAATCATATTTGTGCATATCAATTCATTTGTAATTGATGATGGTATGGGTGCCCCAGGAACACGTAGTTAAAGATACTCTCTCAGATAATTGTAGTTTTCCCCACTGAATTTTAGTAATACTTATGACAACTGGGTAAATTATACCTATGGCCTTCACGTCAAGAAGTGATGTTCATCAGACTCTGCTTTCTTGACTACTCAATCAGCCCATTTCATGCATGCTTGCATCATGCACCTCTGCAATGCTTATTCCTTATGCTGTTACTTGTCCTTGATCAGGATCTTTCGTAACTGAAAGTTCCGATTCCAGATTTACATTATGATTCAATATAGCTAGCTGTGTCCAAGGAAGCATGCCAAGACACATAAATTCAAAACACTTTGGAAAGTACTTGGACAAAGAAGGAAAAATAAAATGTCCAGCTGCTCAGCAAGAATGGCTTCTGACAGCTGCCACATGTCCTTCAAAAGAGGATGGTAACTACCTCCTGAGCCTGTCTCATTTCAACACCCCAGTGGAGACACCTTTTCAGACCTCCCAAAGAGATCCATGGAGCATTAAGTAGCATCTCTGTTGAGCAGGTGCTGTAAATTTACTTGTTAAAGAGAACCTTTAAATAAAAACACAGAGGCACCATTCCCACATATGGCCTAAAGCCCATGCTGAGAACTACAGTTTAGAGAGGACTAGCTAGGGAATAGCAAGTGGAAGATTGCATTTCCTTTGTGCCCAGTTGCCTAATTACCATGGTCATTAAAAGTATTCATTTGGAGACACATGTGCTAATATTACTTCAGGCAGGGGACCAAGTCCATAAAAGGCAAAGAGTTTTGTATAAGTAACCCCAAAGCTGTTGGATAAGAGTTGCAAATATCTTTCTCCAACACCCAGTTTTTGTCTTAGAACACATTTTTTAATTCAAACCTTTTCAATACTTGATAAATGTATCTGACAAAGTCTGGGGAACCAAACATAAAAGAACCTCTCCAGTTTCTTTCAGCTAAGGTTCTACAGCTGTAAAGTCTTATGACCTGTCAGAACACCTGATTTTGTCACATTGCAAGTAATCCAAACAAAAGGAAACAAAAAAATCAGAAAGGAAAATAAGATGTGAAGTAACCCCCTAAGAATACTGTGAAAAATTTCCTTTTGCCTCTCAATTCCTTTTTTTTTTCTTTTTTTAACTCTTCAGAACAAAATTAAATTTGAACACATTTAGTTTCATGCCTGTACATTTTTGTTTTCTTCCTATTCTGTCTGCTGTTCCGATAAATTTACTGAAAGTATTTCTAACAAGGCATAAAGTACAATGCAGGCACTTGGTTTCTGGCGCTGTTTATAGCAAGCCAACTGATCAACATTGCTAGTGAATATAAGATGATTTTCTTTAAATATTTCCATGTAACTGGTGAGTTTGCAAACATCAACCTGAGCTGTGTCCTTGAGGAATGGCTTTCTTCCAATGCAGAATGTATTTACCAAAACAATCTTTCATGTTCACTACCTGGGTTCTTATGAGAAAAGAACATTTTTTTCAGCAGGGAACTAATTAGCTGCACTAACTACAAATGTTAACATTCAGAAACTTCTCAGAGATATCTGAAAGAATAACAGAATGGTTTGGGTTGGAAGGGACTTTAAAGGTCATCTAGTTCCAACCTCCTGGACATGGACAGGGACACCTTCTGCTAAATCAGGATGCTCAAAGCCCTTTCCAACCTGGCTTTGAACACTGCCAGCAATGGGGCAGCAACAGCTTTTCTGGGCAACCTGTTCCATTGTCTCACCACCATCATAGTGACAAACTTCTTCCTAATATCTAATCTAAATCTACCGTCTTTCAAATTAACGCCATTACTAATTATCCTATCACTACATGCCCTTGTGACAAGTCTCTCTCCAGCTTTCTTGTAGGGCCCCTTTAGGCCCTGGAAGCTGCTCTAAATTATCCCTAGAGCCTTCTCTTCTCCAGGCTGAAGAACCCCAACTCTAAGCCTGTCTTCATAGGAGGGGTTCTTTGTCCCTCTGATCATCTTTGTGATCCTCCTCTAGAGTTGCTCCAAGAGTTTCATGTCCACGATAACAATGAGGTACTCCTTTACCTCATCCCTTGGCCTTTTCTGCAAGAAAATGTTGTGCTTGGTTTTATTTAATTTTATGTCACCTTTCAAAACAATCTTATATCCTAGAATCATAGAATAGTTAGGGATGGAAAGGACTTTATATAGTTCCAAGCCTGCTGCCTTGGCAGGGACATCTCACACTAAACCACGTCACCCAAGACACCATGTAACCTGGCCTTGAACACTGCCAGGGATGGAGCATTCCTAACTTCCTTGGGCAATCAGCAATCACTTGTGCCTTAAAATCCTTACTTAATGCATCAGACCATGCTCTGGGATTTGACTGGCAGAGAGTAAGCTTGAAGTACAGTGAAAAATGTTGGAAAAGCAAGACTTTGTGGTAGTTCTGCATCCCGGAGGCTTATTTCTGGCCCCAGGAAACCCAGAGCTCCTAAATTCAGAGACTTTTAAGGTCTCTAGGATCAAACTCATAATAAAGTCTTTTATGTTTCACATAAAATGCATTTTTTACTTAGGGGAAGACGAGAGGCAGGAAGAAAGGAAGACAAATCGTGCTACACTGGAAAATAAGAAAGCAGAAGTTAGCTCAAAATCTGTCTATGACTTAGACATAAATGTCTACATCTGTGTGTAGAAGGTATGTTAGCCCCCAGGACAGCAACACACAGCCTAAAATCAGAATGCAACAAAGTTTTTTGGAAGTTTTACAGCCAGACTATTTCAGGCATGGGGTGGGGAAGAGTAGGGAAGAAAGAGGAAAACCAGCTTCAGAGCAATAACCAAGAAATTACTTGCCCTTAGGACATGAGGAGAAAGTCAGGAAGCTAAATGACTCAGATCATCTCCTGCACAAATTGAGGAGAGATTAGTTGTGTTTTAGCTTCAGCTAGGGACTCCCAAGAGCCTAAGGCCAGAGGCTGTATCTTAAGTCACTTTGGTGAGGCCAAAGGAAGTTGCTGCTCTTTCTAGATGAAAGAGAATAAGAAGGGGCCATCAACTTTGAGCAGCAATACAGAAGTGTATCTTCTTTAATCAAATGAGAAAGAATGAGGTCCTTTGAATATTAATTTCTACTGCACTACAACAGCAAAAAAGCCCAAAATATTGCCAAACCCCAACCCTATCAGCTGAATCCACAAAATTTTGTGCTTTTAACCTTTCTTCTAACAATCTCATGGCAAGTCAGGCATGAATTCTAGCCCTATCTTGCTTATGTAAGGATATCTCTTAAAATCATAGACTATCACAGGATTATAGAATACCAGGTTGGAAGGGTCCTCAAGGATTATCTGGTCCAACATATCTTGGCAAGACATGATCTAGACTAAATGGCCCAGCATTCTGTCAAGCTGAATCTTAAAAGGGTTCGGCACTGGGTAATCCACCACTTCCCTGAGGAGATTAATCCAATGGCTGATTGTTCTCAATGTGAAAAATTTTCCTCTAATGCTCAATTAGAATGTCCCCAGGAGTAACTTTCACCCATTACCTCTGATCTTTTCTTTGGAGTCAGATTATTCGGTTTATTGCTTTAAAGACGAGGGAGAGTTTCAGAAAACTGTGAAAGTAATTAAGCCAAAGTTTGTGTGAATTTGTGTCCCATAGTTCAACCACAATATACTAAATTCCCTTTCTCACATCCACTATAGCATCAGCTACCTGGGGTACCTCCAAGTGTCTATGATCAACACCTTCACTGAATCTCTTCCTTTTTGAGAAAATGAATTCTGTATCACTAATTATTTTTATAAAATTCCTTAGGAACCTAATTACTTTTAAGATCCTCACTGGCTTGTGAAGCAAGTGAAACAATTATATAAACTTCATTTCCTTAGGAAAGGAAGCTAAAACAAAAATTCCATTCATTCATTCCAAAATCGTGTGGAAAATCACTGTTTTGCAGGTGCAAAAGTATGAAATCTGTATGGAAACACACTTTCATTTTTCATAGTTCTGAGAAGTTACTGATAATAGGAGCATAAATAGGAGTATAACCTGAAAAATGTACTGATAGGAAAAAGATATTTGCACTAAAACAAAACCCTCATAACTGGAAAAACTTCTACAACACTGAGTAGTTTCCACTGATTATTTAAAATTGGAACATAAGCTAAGTCAGTATACTTATTGAAATTAATCTTGCCAGTTTTTCTGGAAAGTTGAATATCAGATACACAAATCTTCTTACAGATATTAATACTCTATTAAACTTGTTGTCATCTCAGCAGCTGAGTCTCCTCAGTTGTTACAATGGGAAATTAGAAATATTGTGAGTTACGGATTACATTTTTTTTTTTTTTTAACTCTAACCATCTTCCTAGAGGTGTGTTTCAAACATAAAATAAGCTTAAGTTGTGAGACTGTTAGATTTCCTGACCTTAAATGCGTAAGAGAGCACAAGCACGTGTTTAACTAACAACATTTTCAGGTGAAACCCCAGAATTTTATATTAGATCATTTATAAACATATAGGAATTAATTAAATTTTATTCTCTAAAATGCAAAGATTTTTCCTTAGATGTCATTTGCCAGTGAGCAATTTTCTGCTGTTCTTGCAATCATGGTGATATTTCAACAATGACCCAGAACACAATTTCATAATATTCACAGCCTTAATATTAGTAGCAGGATATATACTGGCTCATGCATTTTAAAACAGACAGATTTAGGACTTTTCCAGCATTTTGCTAAGAGAACAGACTCAATAGCCATAAAGCAACAAAAGTTCATTTTTCTTCAGCACCTATTTTCACTAAGAATTGCTCTCACAGCCCTAATTTGATTCAAACTTTATTAAAAAGCCTTGGAAGGCACCAGCATGACAGTCATAGTTTCTCAGAACCTCTTTGTACAATACACAGAATTATATTTCATTTTTACAGTAAGGTCCTTTTTCACTATTGAAGTGCTTCATTAATATGAGAAGGATCATTAAAATGGTCCTCACCTTAGCTTTATGCCAAGTTCGCAACTCACTTCATATATGTGAACTGCATTTAAGAAGCTGACTTGGTATACTTGTAGCAGAGTAATCTGTTGTTGCCTGAACTGCTGACTTTACTTACTATAGAAACAGCCTATTTCAAAGGAGAAGAACATGAAATGAATTTGAAAGAAACAAATGCTGAACACAGGACAGAGTTATGCAGTAGATAAGTTTGTGTTTGTGTGAGTGCTGGATTCTTAGTTGTTAGGAAAACTGAGCATTAAATTGTTATTGCTACAAATTGGTATGATTTAGTTCCCCAACTTCCCCTCTCTCCTTAGGACAACACATACAAATACCTTTTTTTTAAGTTATGTAATGGTCTTAAATTTTCTGGTATTCACCTTTGTTGTCTATGCCTTGATCCTTTCTTCCTCTTGAGTATTGATGCCTTTCAAGTCTTTTCTAAAGCATTTAAAAGGGTTCTGACAAGACATAGCTTAGCTTGTTTCTGCTATAATAATCTTCTTCTTCAAGCTCACCATTACTGCTTTCTCAAACACAAAATTCTGCCCTAATTTTCAAAGTCCATTTGAAGGACTCCACTTTATGTTCTTCCTTGAGAATACTTTAGCACATCACAAAACAGAAATCCAGAAAATCATTATTATTTTCCTCTAAATACTCCTATCTTCCGAATACAGACATATAACAAACACAGAAATAAAACAGAAGCCACCAGGCTGAATAGAATCATGGGTTGTCCAATAACCTTATACATAAGGTTACTTCAGTGAAATAAGCTGCTTTTGTTATCAGACTCTTTAGCAGCAGCCACCTTCACCCACTATTGTGTTGTACCCTCATGTTTGCTTTACTCATCTTTCTTTTTTCTCATGGCAGGAAAATGCATTAATGCATTAATAATCATCATAATAAAGTACAAATCAACACAACTTTGTACAGGATTGCAGGAAAGATAACATTTGCCACAAAGTTAATTGTATTAGTTTCACATCTTTTATCTAGGAGGATCTGTTGTCTTTCTTTAAACAGAAATAAAATATGCTATTTATTTAAGAATAACACACATGGTTAGTGGAAGAATTTCAATAGCCTGAATCAGGTATTCTCTTTGATGGCATAAGGTCAGCTAGCTAGAGTCAGAATCTTCCAACAGAATTCAGAATCTTCTCTCAGGAAAGCATATGTGATAGATTAATACCCTAACAATGCCACGTACAAGTAAGGGGAGGGTAAGGTGAAGCACACCTTCTCTATTAGTTCAGAAAGAAAGGCAGAGAGCTGCCAATCTCTTATGCATAAAGCAGTGAGAGAGACTTTTTCAGTGGAAATGGAACTGGTCTGGATTTTACACTGAGGAGAGCTGGTTGACAATCAAATTAGTATTTGCATAAAATACTGAGATTTTAACATGAATTTCATGTTTAAGTAGAGAGAAAGGGTTTATTTTGTGCAATAGCAATTTCCCAACCTCATGTCTTAGAAACAGTAGTTTGAATACTGTGAGATATTTCAAGTTCAATATATTTGAAATTAATATACTTTATTTCTGTATCATGTGGAAACAAACACAATCATGCAAACTTCAAATGCATCCTTTAAATGCAACAGAGCATCATTTCTTGACAGAAAGCTATTCCAGTAAAATGTAAACTGTCTTAAATGCTGCCATGTGCAGCCATTAATTTTTCACTAAGAAGTTGCTCTGAATAAGGTTGACAAGGCCTCTGTTCAACTTACCAAATATTTTACTAGACTAAAGCAAGTTCCGCTTTTGATATTTGAATAATCCTTTCCTTGCTGCCAATACATTTGTTAAATAGAGGTAAGCCAAAGTCTTTTTCAGTGTCTTTTAGAAATATAGGTCTATGTTAAAAATCAGGTTTCATACTAGAAACTAGAAGGCTGTACTACTCATTCCAATAAAGGAAGGCAAAAAAATAGTATTTAATCACATAAAACTTCAACTTCTCCCTAAACCTTTGTATTCAATATCAACAGAAACACAAAAGTCTAAGTCCTTGACAGTATAAATTAATCCATATAGAAGAGTTAAAATGTCTGCTTAGTGCCCTGCGGGACTGCCCATATATGTTAGGTTACAGCAGGATTTGACTTGTCTTTATTCCCAAATAAAAGAAATACGGTATAGAATTCTTCTATTTTTCTTTTTTCCTGGGGGAAAAAAAAAACAACCAACCCCAAGTCCTATCATTTTCTCTTATTTAAAACCAAAAACCACCCCTACCCCCCCAATATTGCTTCTTCTACTGCTTTTTCCTCTAACATTTCAGCTGTGACAGACGACAATATACCCTTCACCTCAAACTGTGTGTTACTTAAATATGCATCAGGAAATCTGTATTTTTCTTTTCTCTTATTTCCAGATATCATAATTTGTTTTTTTTCAAACATAAAAAAAATTTTGTACTTACAACACACAAAGTTAGATCAACTGCTGATGAAGAGATGAGTAAATTCAATCACCGAAGTTTGATACTGAGAGAGTTGCCTTTCCAGAGCCAATGTTGGGACAAAAGGAACTGAGGCTGGATATTATTTGTCTTTCAAACCCACTCCTTAACAACATAATCAATGTCAGGTGGTGCTGCCATGATACGAGCACCATGTGAAAGATATTAAAATCAGTTCTTTCCAGGAATAGATTTCAGTCAGACAAATGAGAATTCCTTTTCCAGTATTAATTGCTAATTAATAGTATATTTTAAACAGAAAGCTACTGCAAACTATAAAAAGCATCAGAGATTCTCTTTGTGCTGCTCTCCCCTGTAATTGATGAGACATGTGGAATATTGGGGAGAATCAGTCACGCAAACTGTGTGGTTGACTGGGCTTAAACCACGACGCCACTACCAACAGGACCCCTTCAAGATTACAAAGCACGAAATGCTTTTTGACCTTGTTTGCAACGAAATATACTTGCAGATATTGAACATGTAACTGTGATTTTACGCTCTATCAAATAAGAAAGAAAGCAGCCTTTACAGGGAAAAATGGCAGCCACCTGCACTTGTGCACAGCCTGCTGCAGCTCTTACTAATGCATTTAGGTTTCTTACAAAATATCACAGTAGCATTGTTAACACCAATACCTTCATGACAACTTCCGCAATATTCATCTTCTTTTTCTTCATGGCCTCTAGTGGCATTTGCAGACAAATTATTAGACAACTCAGCTCTCATTTTTTTAAAACAAAATCAAGTAGAAGAGGCGTAATTTTCCAGTCTCCATAACAATGGAGAAAAGCTTGAAAATGTCATCAATAGAACATGAGAGCTCTGTGAATTTCTTAAAATCTCAAGATTACACTGACAAATCAAGTCTTTTACTTCTTCTGGATATCCTTCAGAGGATATTTATTTTAATTCTTTAGAAAACTCTATTTACTGCTATCCTGGGGTTTTTTTTGTTTGTTTGTTTGTTTTTTAAATACCATTAAGAAGGAATTAAGTATTTTTCAGGATGATTGGCTTATGTAGACTAGAGAAGATGAAAGAACTGGACTCTGGATGAAGGAGACCAAAAGCATGCTACCTGCTTTGATCAAGAACTCTGAGTTCAGGTTTTCATACTCTAAAAAGCAACTTGCTCAGGGTGAAAGCCAAATATATTTTCTCTCTTAGTTAATCAAATACAGATACTGTCAATATTATGTAGCTGTAAGACAGTTTCTGTACTCATATACCCACTTTCGGAATCAGCCTAGAATTTAATAAGCCAGTAATTAGAGGCCAAAGTGACTGATCTTTCATCTCCTGCTACTAGTACAGTTTGCTTCCTTCCAGCAATGTTATTCATTATCTTATTCTGAATATCAAGTGGTTTTTACTTTTATTTTTTAACTCTCTGAGATAAATTACATGTGTCTGATCCACTTGTATAATTCTAAGATTTTTCCTAATGCTAACCTTTGCAAAGGTCTCTTTGCCATCTGTTTTTATATTTAATTAAAATTTTTTCTTTCTTGCAGCAATCTCTTAAAGAATGAAATAAATGACTGTAATTATCACTATCAGTTTGCCCTTATTTGATCTCCTGACCATCATCACATCCTGGTAATTACACAGTATTTCCACAAAGGACCAGTCATTAGACATCATACTCGTTATAGTTATTAATCTTGATAAGAAAATAGAAGATAGATTTCCTCCCCTCTCCAAATAAACTCTTAATTCACAGCATAACCATTTTATTTTTATTTCTCTTTTTCTTGCTCTCATGGTTCTTTCTTTGCAGCTTTTGAGCAATCTCTTATATGTTAAGCACAAAAATTTAGAAATATTTATATATTGATATAAACACCACTGCGGGTAACACAGTTTCTGACAGCTAAATATGATTTAGATTAACAAAAACACAGACTTAGTATCAGAGATTAGACTGGGCATTTTAATCTTCAGAAGCTGATCAACAGAATGGAAATCTGCTTCTAGGAGCTATCTCTCGCTATAAGGAAATTCTCTGCGCAGCAGCCTAAACATAATATATTAATTCCAAACAAAGAAGCTGGGGCCTAAGTGTATTCATCTCAGTAGTTAATACCAATTATTTTATGTGTGTCAGACAATGGGGGAGAGTTGTTTGTCTATTTTCTGTTAAGGCAGGTCCATTTCAGGGCAAAATCATCCATGCCTGGATTTCCAGGACCTCATTTAGGAATGCTTTAGAATGGGGTAGTATAGAACTGGAGCAGATTTGTCTGCCATAATAGAAAACATTCCTCTTTAACAGGCATAAAGTGAACAGAATGGAGAAAAGACGAAAAGAAGGAGCTTATACTGCTACACACATTCAGCAGGCAGGTCTCACTAGCAGGGAGCTGCCATTACACACCTGTCACCTGGGGTTTATGCAGCTGTAGGATGGTGCTTTGTTCCATATTGTTCAGCTGCATGTGAAAACTGGATCTGAATCCCTCCATTTTTTTTACAGAAGTCTCTGTATTAAGCCTGATTGTTTGCTTCTTGTTCAGTAAAGGAGTGAATTTAATCTTCCCAGTACATAGTTCTTTAAAATAATGTGTTTCTTTTAAACAGGGTCTAATTTGCTTCTTAATTTTTCACAATCATGAATACAAAATTAATATTGCCCTAATTAACCAGGCATGTGAATTCCTACCTCCTGAAATAAGATTTCAAAACCTTATATCAAATATTTCCGTCCCATAAGTCGAGATCCTCCGTACTTTAATTTCCAGTGTATGCCTTTGGTCTCCATGGAAACTGCTCCAAGGAGGTTTGAAATGTTACATATTATTTAATATATCTTATATTCACATAAATGTTGCCAGAAGATCTGTCATATCTGTTCAAGTGTAAAGTACCAAAGGAGTTAAGCAAAGGAATACATTAAATTGGAACTCATTGTATCCCATCACAGTTGACACCATTGTCCTTGAAAGATTTTCAATGAGACTCTTGAGAATAAACTTAAAAAATCAATAATCTCAGACAAAAAGAAAAATGCACCAATTATTATAGTCAATAAGCACATAGTAAATCAACATATTCTATAATCTATGCCATTGAATTTTGGGTATTGTCTTTTGAATAGTTTCCAGTTTCTGCTCTTTGTGGGAGGTTGCCTCATGCATGTGTGAAATAAGTGCAGCGACCTATGATAGCATCAGTGACCACCGGCCAGTGATCAACCTACCATGTGAATGTCTCACTAATCTCTCTGGGCCTCTCTCTCAGCGCTGAAGTTTAAAAATGTGCAAATAAGGGGCCTGTCATTGAAAAACTCATTCATTTTCTCAGTTGAACTATATTTGGGTCAAGCAAATGGCCAGGAAAAAAATTCACCCTGCTATCAATGAGAAAGTCTTTAAAACAGGTCCCATCAAACCCTTTGTAAAAGACTCAAGAAATGCAAAAGATCTTTCTGTCACTGTACACACAGAATGGCTGCAAATTGATCTTCTTTTCATGAAAATGAGAAATAGCAAGTGAAGAGTTCTGCCTGCCTCATTTTTAAATATTGACAACAAAGTTAGAAGATTGAACTACCCTGTTTCAAGATCTCCTTTGAGAGCATTTCTTTCCAAAGAACCAGAGGTGATATAAATAGACTGCAACTGAAATTTAACAGGACAGGGACTAGGGGGGAAGAAAATATCCCAAACCAAAGGAGGAATTATTTAGATAAATGCATAGTCAGGGAAGTGCTTACATAGCAAGTGAGACTGCAGCATGCACAAGCACAACTGCAGCTAGCACAGAAAACAGTAGAAGTGAAGAAAACATGGTGTTCTGATCTCTAGATGATCACTGAAGACCTTTGGCAGGTAATTGTGCTGCAGCTGCCTCCTTTTTCCTTTCTTTCTACTACATATGTCTATACTTTAGCAACAAAATCTCTGCCTGCAACCTCATCCGAAATGAGGGTTTCTGTGCTACACCTCATTCTTGGTTGCTTTATAATCTTAGTTCTGAAATAGAGGTGTGGTTCACTACCAACACTACATGTGACAATTTAGCCCACTTTTTCTCATGCTGCAAAGACCTGCTGCTGGAAAGGTTGTGGCACAGAGTACTTTGTTAAGGACACTTGTTGCCTCTGTCTCTAAACCAAGATAGGAGGTGTATCCCTGGTGATCACAGGGAGAGAGGTCTGAGGCAGGAGAGTGCTTCTAACAGGGAAGAGCTATTAGGTAGGATGAAGTACCTCCTGTGGAGAAAGACTAATTTCATGTAGCTTTGCTTAGAGCATGGGGACTACAAGTATTTCTCATATTTGGATTTAATACTTAAGAAGCATTTCTCTTTCCTGGCTATTACTAGTATTACAGTGAAAACAGACTAGCTAATGTGCACAGTAATTATAGCATGCAATATAGCAGCAGTATCACACACTAAAGAGTCAATATACCTGTGGGATTGATTCTTTGCTTTGCATTCTGCTTATAATAATAATAATAAAGAGTTCAGCATAGAGAATTTCTCTGGGATTAATGACTGACTGGGTTAATGGCCTGCAACTCAGCTGTTATTCCTTAATAATGATGCTTCACATTCATGTAGCTCTTTTCTCCAAAGGATCTTAAATTTTAAGTATCAGTTTTCATTCAGTGCATTTATATTCCAAGTATCCCAAAGTGGTAGTGGAAAGATGCAGGCAAGGCAATAGCGATAATGTACTTAGGAATAGTGCAGAGGTTTAGTAGCACTGAGGAGAGAGCTGCTCTCTGTGGAGGAACTACAGCAATGGATTAACAAAACCACATATTTCTTTTAACAGCCTACTCAGAAGGGAGGACAAAGTAAACAATAGCTCAAGCACAGCAGTCTCCTGAAGATTCTTCTTTGGTATTTCACTGCCATTGTCTATACATGCTGATAAGGTTTCATATAAAAGTATGATTGTTTTAAGCAAGCTGTGACAGGGATGAGCAGATCCTCAGCTACTAGGCTACTGTGATCTTCTTTGGCTGAGTGGCAGATATCTTTAATCTCAGATTCTTTTAATAAAGGGTTTGGCAAGAACAGTGAGAAATAATCTAGTCCTATCTCTGTACATCTATTGTTTGTAGTAATAAGTGCTTTGCCATTACCAGCAGGGATCAAATATTAATCAGCCCACATTTCACATCATCTGTGGAGTTAGAGGCATTTGTCAAAGATGATATATCCCAGAAGGGTGTGTAAAGTTCACAGTAAAAGCTTCACTTCATTGTGTGGTTCATCGCCAACTGTCTTGCAGCTGAACTGTGAAATGAAGGAACTCAATATTATGAGGAGGAAACAATCATTTAGCAATAACTGTAACCCACAGCAGGGAAAAGGATCATTTAAGAAGTGTAAAGAAGCTGTATTAGCAAAAGGGTCATGTATAAAGTGTTGTAAACAAGCTGTATTACATTCTTCACACAAATTAAAAAACTTCTTAGATGTTGAGGGTCTGAGCATGAGTCCCTGACATTTGGTATCATATATGCTAAATTATAGTTCTACTTTCATGTTGTAATTTATTCAAAAACTAAATAAAACAGAAGGCTGAAGTGAACAGAGGTTTGAGATTGCCAAAGAAATCTGAAGTTTCTTACGAGTAATGAACTGTTAGACTATAAATCTCAGATAAAAGGGGAAATAAAGGTCAAATTAATTAGAACATAATGCATCAATATGTCATTTTGGTCCGGATAAAAGTGTACATAGTTGCTGACAACTCAAGTTTTCATGGGTATGTTTGTGAAACCTCACTGTATTTGAACCTACATATTTTAATGAGTGATTTAAACCCAACAACCACTCCAAAATCCTGTAAAAAATACCCAATCTTTCAGCTCCCCGGGTCAATATTAACAACCACATGATTCACAAATCAGTTTGGACATTTAGAGATGTTTAGTAGATTTCTGTCTCTTAAATTAATGAAAAAAACCCAAAAGATATCTGCTGTAGGTTGCAGTTCTCTGAGCGAGTATCAATAGCTCCATACGGCTATTGGTTTTGGTACTCTGTGGGCAGCAACAGAATTGTCACAGGAAATGTGAGCTATGCCTCTAGTTTCCTAAAAAACCTGGACTGCCAGACATAGATTGCTTTTCTTATTTCCCTTTTCAAACCCTGATCCTCAAGCATGATCTGCTCCCATCTTGTCATATTCAGCACAGTAGTTTTCTTTGTTCCTCTTCCCTGAATCTTTCCCAGAACTAGACTCCATTCTGAATCATATTTCCCAACTATAACATACCTTGACACAGTTAGTTGCAGTTTCTCAGCCCAGTTCTCTTACATCAACCAGTCACAAACATTTTTTAAATCTAAATCTTTGGCTAGGTTGTAATTTCTTCTCAGCACTTTTTCTGCTGCAATTCTTGCCCCCTTTTTCACAACGACTGTCAAAACCATGGTAAAGTCACCAAAAACCCCCTTGTTTTATTCCATGGACTTGGCTGCAGTGTGCTTCACAGGATTCCCATGCCATAACTTCAGCCATCTGGACTGCCGGGTGATGACCTGCAAGAAGCCTCAGATCACCTAAACCTGTGCATTTTTGAAAGTAATGTCTTGGGCCGTAGGTGAGAACAGCTTTTAAGGTGCTGCTCTGAAACATAGCACGCAATTGAAATTAGCTGCTGAAAATAAATCACCCCAGTTTTTATTGTATTTGGAAAAAGCAAAACCATGTATTTCGCTGATCTGACTGGCTACAAAATATTATAAAAGTAGCCTGAGGCAGTCATAACCTCAGTCAGCTACATATTAGAAGTCATATGTGCCTAAGAAGGGTTAATTAAAAAAGTGTTGGAGCCCTTAGCAAAAGGTACAGCCATAATCAAAATGCAGGTATCTGTTCTGTCTCCAGTGGTAGCAGCACAGTACATATGAAATTCAGTTATTTTGTAGAAGAGCAAATTTGCTTTCCTGTCAGATATAAAGACTTTGAGTAAAGATAAGGAGTTATTAAAAAAGCAAAAAAAAATATTGTTTTCAAAGATGACTTTTCAATGGGAACTATACAGAATGAACTAATTTCCTCAAATAAACAGAGGTTTGCAGTGTATCATCAATTCCAGACAATGGAATTGGTAATTACTTCTTAATGTCACAATTAATTTATAAGCAAGTACTTGTGGTATAAATTACAAAGTATAGACTTTGTATATTGTATATAATATAATTGTGATGACAGTATTTCTTTTTCAGTTTTCCTGTGAAGCATGAATTATAGTTTTAGGGCCATAACTTGTTAGAGAAAAACACATCAGAACACTAAAGACAAGGATATAATTAATCTAAGGGATACATTCTTAATTAAGGACCTTTAGACTGAAAGGCAGTGGGTTGAAAATAGTCATAATATGGCACTGAATGGAGTTAAGATGACCTTCATGTACTAGATGCTCAACTCGGTCACTGAAGTCTCAACTAATATGATGGCTTTTCTTGTTTTGATTGCATCCAGCATCTTGTTTATCTAATATTCAATAGCATTCCAACTAAGTCAGAAGTGTCAGAAGAAATACTTCATAAGACATTTCTTGGAAATTTAACTCCATCACATACATTGTATTTACCTCTTCTGTAATGGCAGTAATATCTCAGAAGAATTTCAGCAGTTTCATTAGAAACAAGCTCTTCTACATTTTTATCCAGTCAAACTGTGCTTATCAGCAGAGTACAAAATAGCATCCAACTAAACAGCAGCAGCTCTCTCCTCTGCACTCCAAAAGACTGAGAGAAAATACATTTAAATACATTGGTAGTTTAACCCATCCTTTACTAAGAGCTTTATCTTTTCCTTGCTAGGACTAAAAAGGGGATTCCAAGGGATTTTGTCTTCTAATTTTTTTAAGTTGTATTAAAATATATCTGTGACCATATATTAAATTCTGTATAATTTTTAAAATTTTATGTTCTAGTGGGGTTTTGTTTGGTTTTCTTTGTTTGTCTATTTTTTCCTTTTTCTTTCCTAACTAAAATACCAAAGCCAACATTTTAGCCACTTTTTTTTTAAAATGAAATCATACTTGATTCAGGGTGTATATAAAAGCATAGAATCATAGAATAGTCAGGGTTAGAAAGGACCTTAAGATCATCTAGTTCCAACCCCCCTGCCATGGGCAGGGA
>JANRGW010018685.1:0-32556 GCA_024733675.1 Psilopsiagon aymara | reverse complement strand
CTCCAGGAGCAGAGGGAAGTAAAAGGGGGAAGTGAGTGAACAAACTGCGTGGCTGATTTATGGCTTAAACCACGACAATGTTAAATTTAGATAAATCTTTTAAGCCAAATTACTTTATAGGCAGAATCATACTCCAAGATTAAAAATAGTCACAAACAATCAACATGGAAGTCAGATGCCTACCACAGGATCAGATCAATGCTCCTTTGGGGTTGCCTGTTTTAGTTTTGACTAAAAAATCAGACTAGGGCAATTTTAAAGAGTATTTGAACAACTGTCTGAAATAGTATTGAAAAATTGAATATAAATGCTCAGAGCTGATAGAAAAATACCCAGATATTTATGTTGTGATTCATTATATCTTACTTTTAGATATCTACACTGAACATGTACCTCTGAGCATTTACATAGGATCCATTATTGTCTAGGGGGAGGAATAGTAATTCATTTGATATATTCTGAACATTATCTTACAGACAAGATGAATCATGACCTTGTTTCACCCATTGGCTAGGGTGACAAGAGAAAAAATATGTGGCTACCACACTGATGTCTACATTCAGTCAGATGAATCCCAGCCTTAATGACCAAGTGGAAGCTAGCACTCTCTCTAATGGCTATTTGGAAGCATCCACGTTATCTGAATTGTCTCCATGAAATAAAAATAGGCTAGTGCCTAGATTTCCAAACCCTTAACCAAGTGACAGCTGGCTCCCTCAGGAAGGATGCTAAAATTTGACTGAAAATGGAGAATGAAAGCCATCACTTTTCAGTGGGAGGCCTCTCTAGGTCATTTGTAAGGCAAGCTAAAATTATTTTCTTGAGCACAGATTGCAGAACAAGATTACAGTCTTCAAAATTCTTTTTTTTTTGTTGTTGAAAATATACATTTTTATAGTGAGTAACCACTGCTGAGTGACAGGAGGAAATTCATAAATTCATACTGAAATATGTAAAACATGCTTTGGTTGTTTTTCAAGACTATTGAGTATATTGCACAATTAGATTGACATTAATGCATTTATTCCATATCCACAACTCTGTCCAAGCTTTTCAAGCTGTTTTACATTAAACACAAAAAAACCCTCCAAACTAATTGAAATAACACTAGTGAAATGAAATATTAAACATTAATTTAAAAAAAAATTAATAAAATAAAAATAAATCTTATTATGAAATAATAGTCTATCTTTCTATCCATCTAATCCATCCATCTAATTTATACATAACGTGTTGAAGCAGATTTTCTTTCAGTGTGTTCTCACCAAAACCTGATACTATTTGGAAGACATGCATGCGTATTAATTTTAAAATGTGTTACAAATAGCAAAAGATCATTTTTTCCAAAAAAGTCCATTTTTTAAATCTGTTTAGTTACTAACAATGTTATCAAATAGCTGAAAGGCTCCTTACATAACAGTTACATGTTCTATATAAATACAAGGAAACACAGGAAAACATATTGCTTGAGAGTCATTCAAAAATGCTCTGTCCGTCCTTCCTACAAAATGGTAGATTAGGGATCAGGAGCTTGGCCAAATATAAAACTTTTCTATTTATTTTTCATCTCATAAGTTGCTAGAGAAAGAAAAGTGGAAACAAACAATCATTTTAACACAGGATTCAAAGCTTGCAATTCAAGGGGTGTCTACACAGGCTGCTTATACAATTTGTATTCCTTAAGAAAGGAGGATTAGTAAATGAATAGTGAATGTTCTCAATGATCTTAAAGGTCTTCTTTGCACAAGAACTATAAATCCTTGCAAAGAAAAGGAATATTAAGGAAAAAAAAAAAAAAAAGAAAAAAATAAGAGAGATTAAGGTCAAAGGAAAGCAGCTGGGAAAATGGAAGATAAATGGGTGGGGGAAAGAGAAAGGATTACAGAAGAAAAAGGAAGATGTGAAGTGACAGAAGAGCTAGAACAAGAGGAGGGAAAGTCAATGCACCAAGCAGGTGTTCCTGCTTGTTTCAGTGGGTGGAACTAGATATCTTTAAGGCCTCTTCCAACCTAAACCAATCTATGACTCTGCATTCTGTGATTCTAATTAAAAGAAGCAGGACCAGCTTTTTTTGCAGGTGAACACACAACCATTTATTTGCAACTAATGTTGTAATATTGTTGCATTTGGCGGCAATATTTCTCCAGATTTGTTGTGTAAATGATAAGCTTGCACATCCTCATTTCAGCTTCGATTCCAAAAGGCATGATTTTAATAAATTCTGGATACTTGAAACACCTGACAGTGCCAACTGAAATTGCGGAAGTTCATCGGCTCTGAAAGTTTTATCAGCATAGATGGCAACGTGTAAAAGGACATCCAGGATGTTCTATTTCACATCCATGTGGGAAAAGAAAATTTGGACAAATTGGAGATTATTTTTCCACCTATTGATACACTGTTTCTTTTTACAGGGGAAATTTCCCTTCAAAAAGAAGTGGTGCAATTTAGGTAGATTTAAGACTACATAAAGTGAACCAGTTCATCTCTGGTATCTCAACACACATCCTCCTCCCCACTCCAACTTTAAATCAAAGCAAAAGTCTGCTTATTCTCCCTTCATTAAAGACATTTCATTTATGCCAGGTGGATGCATTATAAGTGAAGGAATCCAGTCTCAAAAAATTTTACCAGCTTCCTTCATAAGATTCAATTATAGTATCCAAGGGAATAGTTCTATGTGTATAGCAGTATTTAAAAGAAATGTACTTTCATGACTTTTAAATGTTTGAAACTTCTCCTTATGGGAACATGTACAATGAAAGATTTGTTACCACAGGTCATTATTGAATTTCATCTACATTCATTTATGATTCTTATTAAATGCAAGAATATAGCCAAACCAAATCAAACAAAAACCATGGGATGTCCAATATATGCTTTCATAGGAGGAACTAACAGCATAATCTTATTGTCTTTTGCAGTATTCAAACTTGGGCAATTTCAATGACATTGCTTTTCTCCCATCTTCTAAGTAATTTGAAGATAAAGTTCTCTTACAAACCATGAGACCCCAAGATATGTAAAGCAACAGCCAAACAGCAAAGTATTTTGATGCAAATTGAGTTTTCTGCAAAAATTAATGAATCTGAGACAGATATACAGTGTGCAGCAAGATTCCCCCAGACTGAAAATAGAACAGTAATAAAAATGCCAAGAAGTGATAAGGCAGCAATAACACATGAGAGATTTTATGTATCACTTGGAAAAAAATAGTTACTGCAAATGAGTGGGTGTTCTCACGCTGTATTTTCCCTCCTTCTTTCCTTTTTTGCTTGTTTGTTTCACTTTCCTTGATTGCTGAACAGAAACTTGCCTGCAAAATGATGGATTAATTAGAAGAAACATGCAGCTATAGTTCCCACCACCCCTCTCTCTTTAAATATGGAAATAACTTCATCTGTGTAAGATCTCTTCCAAAGTCCCCACTACTACAGTGTGGTGGGCTTTCAAAGTCATTTACATAATAGCTAACAAAAATGTACTCAGCAGTACACCAGGACCACTAAACATGGGAGATAATTACACAGGGAGAGTGATATTCCACTGCCAGCTCCATTTTCAATATACATTTATTTGCCCTGTACACAGCCCCGAACAACCAAACACACATTAGCATATCGCGTAGGTGTGCACTATTGCAATCTACATGATGGGGGAAGGGAAGAAATGCAACACACTATTCCTGGCATATATGTACCACCTGAATGGTATTTTTCATTTTCTCTTACACTGGGAACATTGTATTATTCCACTGGGAAGACATAGCGAAGAGGATATAATTATCAGCAAAGTAATGGGGATCCTCTTGCTAATGGCCAGCTATTCAAATATCTCAATATAATCGCCTTGCCCAATCTCTCCCCATTGCCTACTCTTCTGGAGAAACTCATCATTTTTTCCACTTACTACAGCATAATGAATTCATTTTGTATTTTCTTTGTGAGAAATTAAGAGGAATAGCAATGTAATGTGTTGACATTTGAAATGCAGCATAGAAAAGTTTAGACTGGCAATTTAGTTTAATCACCCACTAGCACGGAGAGGCTGCTTATTAAATTTGTTCTTGGTGTACAGGACATACATTTCTCTGTTGATCTCTTTTGTCTTTTTATTTCTTTCATCCATGACTCAGTTCACTAGAAAGAAACCAGAAAAAGTCCACACTCACTTCAAGTAATTTGATCTGTATATTTCCCTTTATGATCATTGATAATGACAAAGAGGATGAGTGATGGCTAAAAGTACTTACATATATATAAGAATACACAACTTCTTAAGAACAGTAAAAGTCACTATTAAAAACCCCTTTAAGATAAGTAGGCATAGAATAGCATTTTTCTACCTGTACTTGTGCAAAGTGTGACACTGTTCTACACGGCATCCCTGTCTCTAAGTTGGAGACACATCAATCAGATAGGTGGACCACTCGGTGGATAAAGAGCTGGCTGGATAGCCACACTCAAAGAATTGTGGTCAATGGCTCAGTGTCCAGCTGAAGACCAGTACCAACTGGTGTCCCTCAGGGTTCAGTGCTTGGACCGGTCTTGTTCGACTACATTGTCAGTGACATGGACAGTGGGATTGAATGCACCATCAGCAAGTTTGTCGATGACATCAAGTGGGGTAGTTTGATTGATAGGCTGAAGGGAAGGAATGCCATTCAGAGGGACCTTGACACACTTGTGAGGTGGACTGATGCCAGCCTTATGAAGGTTAACCATGATTAGTGTAAGGTCCTACATCTGGGTAGGAGCAATCCCAGGCACAGCTACAGGTTGGGCAGAGAAGAGATTGAGAGCAGCGCTGCGGAGAAGGACTTGGGTGCGTTGGTCAATGAGAAAATGAATA
The DNA here is from genome assembly GCA_024733675.1 of Psilopsiagon aymara. Lineage (NCBI taxonomy): Eukaryota > Metazoa > Chordata > Aves > Psittaciformes > Psittacidae > Psilopsiagon > Psilopsiagon aymara. The sequence continues at coordinate 27,705 of JANRGW010018685.1, read as the reverse complement.
TGAGCTGGCAGTGTGCACTCGCAGCCCAGAAAGCCAATGGTATCTTGGGCTGCATCAAAAAGAACTTGATCACCAGGTCGAGGGAGGTGATCTTGCCCCTCTACTCTGCTCTTGTGAGACCTCACTTAGCGTATTGTATGCAGTTCTGGTGTCCTCAACATAAAAAGGACATGGAAGTGTTGGAACAAGTCTAGAGGAGGCCATGAGGATGATCAGTGGGCTGGAGCTTCTCCTGAATGAAGACAGGCTAAGCAAGTTGGGGCTGTTCAGCCTGGAGATGAGAAGGCTATGTGGAGACCTCATAGCAGCCTTCCAGTATCTGAAGAGGGCCTATAGGGATGATGGGGAGAGACTCTTCATTAGGGACTGTAGTGAGAGGTGAAGGTGTAATGGGTTCAGACTTAAACAGGGGAAGTTTAGATTGGATATGAGGAGGAAATTCTTTACTGTGGGGGTGGTGAGGCATTCTAATAGGTTGCCCAGGGAAGTTGTGAATGCTCCATCCCTGGTGGTGTTCAAGGCCAGGTTGGAGAGAGCCTTGGGGGGCATAGTTTAGTGTGAGGTGTCCCTACCCATGGCAGGGTGATTGGAGCTAGATGATTTTAAGGTCCTTTCCAACCCTAACTATTCTATGATTCTATGATTCATTGTTATAAAGGCTTTCATGGTACTTTTCCAAACAGCCTGAGTTCATCCCTTAATCCTGATGAAATTCCAACACAGGTATTAATACTTGGTTCCTGCTTATAATTGTTTTGAATTTTTAACTGGTTACAGAATTGTTCCATCTGAAGATCTCTTACTTACAAGTTACTCGAGTGGTAGAAAAATGGCTTAATTTATTATATTCTTGAAGTGGATTCATTGGAAGGGCAGCTGGACAAATCTTGGTACTATATATTTTATTTTCATTTTGTCGTTGTTTTTGCACAGATGCAAAATATAAATATAGGACATAAAATTATAGTAAACTGTGTTTGGGATGTCAATGCAGCCCATAACTTGTAGAAAACACTGGTGATGGGTAGGTCATCCAGAAGGAGGACAAGACACTTATTTCCTTCAAGTGAACAAAAGTACATTTAATGTCATTTAGGCCAAATTTGACAAATTAAACATTATTTATTTTTATTTTAAAGTTTTTATTTCAATGAAAAGAAAGGATAATTTTTAAATTTATTTAGCCCTACTATTACTGAAATAACAAAGTCTATACCAAGAGATATTATCAGTGGCTAAAAAATAGCATCGCCTTAAAACAAAAATGCAAAATAATCCTTTCAAATAATACAGGTTGATTTTGATGAAAGGAGTGAAATAGAATAAAAACCAATTGAATAGATTGTGGCTTTCATCCTTTCATCAAAGATCTTGAAATATATTAAAACAAAGAAGCTAGTCCTTTCTTACCATTTACCTCAAGGAAATATTAGCAGAGATTTGTAGACAAAAATTAGAGGAACCTAGATATATTAGAGGACTTTCATTACATCATGTGACACAGTGTGATAAGGACAGTCACTGTTTCAGAAACTTTAAGATGACAACCATAATGGACATCATCTTATCTGAAGTGTATGTTCCTGAGCAAATGACAGACCAGGACTGTTCTTTTTTTACTTGATAAAAATAGGGTAAATTCTTCTCCCATCACCTTGGTTTACTCTAGCAAAATATTCCACTGTCTCTATCTGAATTACTCCTGATTTACATGGATGGAAGCCATGGTTTTATGCTTTTTTCCTCTGGTGGGTTTGTTTCTTAAGCAAATAAAGTTGTGTGCTGGGACTTACTGGCTTAAAATTCTCTGCAATTTCCCACAACAGTTACTCAGAGCTCAACACATACTATACTGGAGCACGATGCCCACAGCAGATCCTTAATAAAGTTGTTAATTTCTCAGAGTAAATTACAGTTTTTGGCATGAAAAGTCCTGCAGATTCTTTCCAGTACTACAAAGCCTGTTGCCCCCTTCTTCCTCTTTACATACCCTCTGATATTTTATTTCTTTTTCTTGCAAGTTCCAAGTCTCTGAAATATAGGAAATTGTTTTTTTCCCTTATTTATTTTTTTTTTAACTTTGTTGAGGAGCTTTATGGGTGTGCATTCTGCTCATTGCTGTTCCAGCTTCCTGTGCTTCACCTCTGCAAAGGAGACAGACTAATTTTCACATCAGAGCCTACCAGTTTGTAAACTTGTCTTCTGCCATTAATTTCAGGAACCTTCCAATGTCTTTCAATGGGAAATTAGCAGTCAAATGTGTTTAGTTTGCAGAAACAGTAGCCGTACCACCGACAAGAGCAACAACTCATACAACTAACTCATTAAGAATAGAATTTTTTCCATTACAAATGTATACATTGTCAATGATGAGTGAAAGGAAGAGGTAAAAGGGAGAGGTGGAGGGGGAGAAAGTGAAAGAGACAGTGCCACAATGGGCTCCAAAACTTTCTGTGTTAATCAAAACCTGTCAGCATTCAGCATGCATTTCTGAATAACTATTGTTAAAAAAGTGTTAAAAAAGCAGACTGGTTCTATTGTTCATCCCCTGGGAGGAAATAAAGAAAAAAGAAAAAAAATCTGAAATTTTAAAGGCTATTTTTAAAGGATCCTATTTAAAGTTTTGGCAGACATGGAACCTAATTATTATATGTCATTTTTCTAAATGTAAATGAGAAAGCAGATAAAGAAATAAAGAGAAAAAGAATCCACACTCTTTGGGGGATTTAACAAGCCCCCCTCGTGCTGACGGCATTGCTTTTTTACACCTCCTTCCTCAGCCTGATTATGTCACAAAGTGTAGAATGTGTCCTTTACCCACTGAGGGCACATGAAGCTCCTGTGAACGTGATATGGTGCCCTGGTGAACTGAAAACAAGGAGGCAACAGGTCCTATGAAAATGTCAGTTGTGTTGAGACATCTGCTGAGCACTGCTGCCTGTACCTGGGAATTAAAGAGTGATGAGGGAGACATCAACCCAGACCTCCCCAGCTGCGTGGGACAGGTTCCATTGTTGTCTCTGACAAATGAGAAATACCTCAGGATCCTGAGTGAAGAGTATGGTGTCCAGGGGTTACTACATTATTTTGCTATTAGTGAGAGATGACTAGCACAGGTGACCTAAAGTCAGCTACTGGTGTAATGGGTCCATGAAGTGGGAAATTCAGTGACAGCAGCCCCCAGAGCAGTGAGGGAGGATGCAAAACCAGCTTTCACAGGCCGCACTGAAAATTTCCACCCCTTTTAGTACCTCTTTTCTCAGGGTTTTTGTTTCACAGCTAGGAGTTGTTTCATATTTTCCTGATCTGCTCATCACATCACAAGGCCCTCTGGTTCATCATCAACCTGCTCCTCATCTTCATCCAGCCTACGGATTTTTTAAAGCTTTCTTTTGGCCTGCCCCAGGTTGAAATAAGCTAATTTCATGGTCATGCTCTTCAAAAAGACTCAAGGGGAAAAACGGACTGCAAAGCTGCTCACCTTCTAAGTTTGTGAAGGGCTCTCAAATCTGGCATTGTGTAGCTTTTCCCTCTCAAAACTTAGCTGGATATTTTTTACCTCAGGGTATGTGCAGTTGTACCCTAAGGCATCCCCCCAGGTTTGGACGTAAAGTTACAGATATGAGGATAAAAAGAAGCCATAGGCTGCACTGTTTTTCAGCACGCAGTTGTCATCTGGCTCTCTACAACTCTATTTCAGCAGACTGCAGTGTTCTGTTTCCGCTCTCTTATCAGAATGTGTTTGTTGGAGCAGACCTCAGCCCTGATACAACAGGAACAGTGCTGGTGGATGGGGGAATCAATCATATATGAGGAGTCATCTCTTTCTCTTTTGGGGGCGCCTATGCTACTTATTATTTGCATTTTGCAGTTTGGGTTACGACAATGTCTGCCAGGTACATCGAAATTGGCAGGAGTTCCCACCATATGACTTGGGGTTTATATTTTTTAGTGTAGGTTTACCTAGCTCCATCTCTTTCAACATGTACTCTTTAAATCAGTCCATGCCTCACACTGGCTATGCTTTAACTCAAAGGCTGAACCCACTGGTGCCTCATTGTTTTGGTAACCCCCAATCCAGCCCTTCTCAACTTACCAAAGTGCCAGTTGTCACAACCAGTCTCCTGCTCAAGAAGCTGGAAAAGAGGTGTTATCAGTCACGACTGACACGTGCTGCCGTACACAAAAGTGAATCTTCCTCTTGCCTATCTTGTAAATACATTTAGTCATGATTTGGTGCATTAACATCTACACATCTCTTTTTCTCTAAAATAGGGTTGTCAATTTCCTATGGTGTATGCATGCTTTCCAGCTTCAGTGAATAAACATGGCAGAGTTTTTACCAGCTCTTCAATAACTTAGTCACAGAAGTTTTTTGATGGCTATGTTCATAGCTATAAATTACATAAATCCCTGTGGCTGTTCAGTCACAGAGGCAAAAAAAAGGCAGAAAATGGCACACACTTAAGTTATTAATGTTAGCTGTAACAAGAGGATAGCTGCCTTCCAACTCCCTGTCAGGACTTTAACACATGCTAATGATCAAAGATGAACAGGAATTATTTGAGTGTACAAGTTTTTCAAGACCAAAACCCGGGCAGGAATACTTCTAGCAGCATTGTAAACATTCCTATTCAGCTCACAGAAATGCAAAATTTAATTTATGGGCATAGGTACAGCTCAAATGACCACTCAAAATATTCTGACAACTCCTTTTTACTGGAAGTGAGAGTGAGGGATAGGTATTTAAATAAATATATAATTTCCTTAATGTGCTGTTCGCTCATTTTCAGAGTATTCTGTACAGTTCTGGTGTTCTCAACATAAAAAAGACAAGGAACTTTTGGAACAAGCCCAGAGGAGGGCCACGAGGATGATCAGGGGACTGCAGCACCTCCCGTATGAAGATAGGCAGAGAAAGTTGAGGCTGTTCAACCTGGAGAAGAGAAAGCTGTGTGAAGACCTCACAGCAGCCTTCCCGATTCTGAAGGGGGCCTATAGGGATGATGGGGAGAGACTCTTCATTAGGGACTGTGGTGATAGGACAAGGGGTAATGGGTTCAAACTTAAACAAGGGAAGTTTAGATTTTTTATGAGGAAGGAATCCTTTACTGTGGGGGTGGTGAGACACTGGAATGGGTTGCCCAGGGAAGTTGTGAATGCTCCATTGCTGGCAGTGTTCAAGGCCGAATCGGACAGAGCCTTGGGTGGCATGGTTTAGCGGCAGGTGTCCCTGCCCATAGCAGGGGGGTTGGAACTAGATGACCTTAAGGTCCTTCCCAATCCTAACTATTCTATGATTCAGTATTTTTCTCAGACAAATACATTTTATCCATTTCTACATTCAATACATTTTTATCCATATTCCTTACAGAAGGCAACTGCTCCCCATCTTTTCTGAAATAGCAAACGCAGTTTATTTATTATTTTTTAAGTTTTTATTGCATCATAACAGCCATAATTTTTTATCCCACTGAGACTGTAAGGAAAGACAGCAAGACCGATCTTGTCCAGGGCTGAATACTCAAAGTGCCAAATGAAATGACTTTAGGAAAAGCCCCTTCCCCAGTTACTTCTATGGAGGAATTTTCCATTACGGCTCTGAAGCTGATGAAATTTTTATGCATTATAAGGCCACACTCTATCAATTTATTGCCCCTCAAATGAAAGCATTAATATTGATGGCAGCTAAACACATTGCAAACATGTTCTGCCCATTAATGCCCTCAAACAGAATCATTATCCCATTTTAGTCCCACTGCAGTGAGGGGACTAATGGGTGTACAGAAGGATCTGAAATAAAAACTCAGAAACAAATATCTTCAGACATAAGGGCCCTTATCCACTGGTAGCAGTTCAGATTTGGTAAAGGTTCACAGCCTGTTGCTTGTCCCTGATATCTTAAAGACTCATAGCCATATAATATATATTGGATGACTGCAGTGGTAGCATTTATGGGTACACACTTCCTAATCCTGGTGGCCATATGCCATGGAGTATCCAATTCCTATTATCCAGATATTCAGGAGAGAAATAAAAGGACATTTAAATGTGATTTCCCATTACTCCAGTTTTCCTACTGAGCTCTGCAAATGCCTTCTTGGTGCCCACAAGCCTGAGAGGAAGTGATAATATCCCGATCCTCTTCAGAACATCTGCCTATGAAGTGTCACACTTGCTGGGCCTCCATTTGGAGAACAGAAGGCAATTTCTGGAAACATGAGCGGCAAATCCACCCCACTTTATCCCAGTGCCTGAGGTTAGTAAAAAACACCGAACTACAAAAAAGCCCCATATAGCCCTGGGTACTACATGGAGATGAAGGACTGTAATATTACTGATTGCATGCAATTTCCAAATAATGAAACATTTCATTCTGGAACTAAATACTGCCATTGGAAAGCATGTCTCTTCTTCTCTTTCCCTTGCCTACAAAGTTCAGATTTTATCTATATATGCATACATACCTTTGTGTATTTATGTCTAAGAGCACGGTGCATACATGCATTTAATCCCTTTCTCACTTTCTTCCTCCCCTCCTTCAGTCACATTCTCTGTTTGTAATCTCCTTAGAGAATTATATTCCTAAGCTTCCCGGGGGCTTTTATAAGTAGAAGAAACTAAAAATAATACTAGAAGGTTAAGTGCATGAAATAAAAAGCTTGAGAGGGAAATAATAATAATGAATAGATTCTGAGCTTGTAGATTTAAAAACTGTCTGCAACTACCTCTCGAAGAATGAGTTACACTGGGGTCATAAGAATGCCCCTGACCACCTGTTCATGTCAGAAAAATAGCTACATACCACCTTTTCTGCTGCCTCTTCTTACTTTTATGCCTTAGGGCTGGACTGCAGCTATGTATTACAGCTAGAGAGATGCCTTTGACAAGAGGGAGAGTGAGCTGAGACAAGGAGTGCAGTGGGCCGTAAGAGGGGTGCACCCTCCTGTAGAGTCCCAGAACAACACCCACAAGTAGTTTACACCAGATTTGGAGAGCACAGACCATTCGGGAAGCCCAAATGTAGATAATTTTGTTTCCAAAGTCAACTCCTTACGATCTTTCTCAGAGTCCTGTACCTCCAGTCACTGTCTGGATCAAATGAGTTGCTGTTTGTACTCAACCAAATCCTTAATGCATTACGACCCTGTTATTTGAGAGACCTTTCCTCAATTGAGTTCAAATAACCTTCTCTCATATATAAGCATCTTAGTTAATCAGGAATAGGACCACTGAAGTTTCTCCATGAGATTCTCAAAATCATTCCTATGGGACCTGAATTTCACCTTCTTTACAGTGCAACACAATACTTATCTATCCCCTCACGGTGACAGCAAGAAGAATAATGATGAATGTGATGAACACTGTTGCAACTCATACCTCTTGTTGTGGGAGGTGGGGACTTGGTCCGTAAAGTTTATAAGTTAGGAGAAGTATTTATGGGTTTTTTGGGTTTTTTGTTGTTTGTTGTTTGTTCCCCCCCCCCCCCACTAGAATATGCTTTGTGTTTAACACAGGTAATTACCTGTTTGAAGTAGGATAAAAAAAAAAGAATGACATTTTCTCGGCTTCACTGTAAAGGCAAGAAAAGATTTCAACTCATTAACATTGTTGCACCATGTGCACATTAACTATTATTTTAATGTTGTCTCTCTTGCTTATCAGTATTGCTAATTACAAGGCATTCTTCATGGAGTGCCATCAGTGCGCTCAGTGTTGTAATCATGCAATCAAGCCTGAACTAGGAAAGGATGTTCTCAAGTTAAAAAAACTAGTTCAAAAACAGAATGGGAGTTTGGAGCTATGTACTTTCCTGCTCTAAAGCTTCAGGCAGAACTTTCACCAGAGACCAGCAAGGAACCGTTGCAGGAGGCCTCATTAAGATCTCAAGTCAGCCAAGCACTTGAGTATGTGCTGGAGTCAAAAGTATTTAATAACTCAGTTGAAGTGCCAAGGAAGAGTCTAAATCAGGAAGAATATACTTTATGGTCTATTTCTTTGGAATATTGTCTTTTCTGAAATGAAGGAAGGGAAGAGTTCAGGCTTTCTCTAAAGTCCATTGTGCTAAGCATATTATCCTAAGTCCTATCTTCTAGCAAATAAAGATGGCTGAAGTGATTCATTAAGCTATGAGAATTGTTCAAAAATCATCACTTGTTTTCTTTTCCTTCTCAAAATGTAAATAATCTTTGGAGAAGATAATTTTCCCATTATTTAAAAATAAGCCTGTTGCAGCCCACTGCACAAAGTGATAGTTTTACACTCTAATTTTCTTTTCTTCAGCATAGTTTAAACCTCATTTTCATACCAGCTCATACTTTGCAGTTGCTTCTCGTTACATCTTCCCTCACTCTGCCTCAGTTTTCCCACCATTTAAATAGAAAAGGCGGATGTCAGTATTTCTTGTGACATAGTCTGAAGTAGAGAGTTCAACAGGGCTGCATGTTGTGGAACAATATATCTGAAATTAGATAAATAAATAAGAATAAAGAAGGATAGACATATAGAGTGAGCAGAAAAGCAATTCAGGATAGATTGATTATGGGGAGGAAAAAGCCCTTAATTTAAATCTTAGTAAACCAGGTGTTATTTCTAATTTTTTCCTTCGGCAATTTAATCACTTCTCAATAACAAAATTGATTATTTAGCCACAGACAGTTCTGCTCATAGTAGTCACTTTTATTAAGAAGATCCAGTCTGATCTGATTAGAAAATAAACTTCAGGAACATCACCTAGTAGGTTTCATTCATCTCAGCAGCAATTTAGAGTGCAGCTGATGCCTCATAAAGAAAAAAAATGCCAAAAAAAAACCAACAAAGCACCATCGTGGAATATTTTACAAGCACTCACACTACTACGTTAGCCATTTATTTTCTGTTTTCTCCTTACTCTGAGTCACTGAAAAGCTAAATATTTGTAGATGACAAGGACATCAATGTTGCCTCAGAACAAAGAGATGAACAGCTGCCTGGAAATGATGAAGAATTTGCATTATGAAGGAGACATGCAAGTCTTGCATAGAGCTTTAAATGAAAATACTGCTTAAGCCAGGTTTATCATGGGAGTCCTGACCAGTACAGTCCCAAAGCAGGTTCCTTCCTTCTTTCGATGCAAAAATTGCCGTTTAAAATCAAGCAGTCTATCAGTGAAACAAAAGCAAGGGTCTGTACCTGGTGGAGTACCAAAAACCCAGTTACAGCTCTTGCTGCTGTCTTACTGATGGCAGCATTGCTTTCAACCCTAAACATGTACAGCTTGGAAATACAGCTTCAGGCTCCTGCCTGTAACATTTATTTCCTTTCTGTCTGCTGATTTTAAATGTAAGGGACTCCTGAGCATGGTGAAATTGTGTCAGCAGGTGGGCATTTTGTATATCGACAAGAAGTACAGGGAAAATAGGTTTTACGGAGCTGGGGCTGGACATCAAATGGGGGAAGGGCAGAACAGGATAGAGAAATTAAGTCACCACAACTTGTCCCAGATTTCAGAAGAAAAGAAGACTCAGAATCTCTATCCTCTTGCTGGCAGATTTTGTCTTTGTGTTCTTAAGAAAATATAACTTACCGAGCCACATCCGCATCCATTAATTAAATGTCTCACTTTTCCTTCAGATTCAGCAGTTTGCATAAAAATCAGAGAAGTGCTGCTAGTGAAAGGCTGCTCCTCTTGCAGAAGACATTTGCGAAGCAGGGTTCAACACTTAAACCAGCCAGGAGTACAGCTTGCCTCTTCTCCCAGCCAGGAAGCTCAGCACTTGCAGCTCTTTGGGGTACAATGCTGCCTCTTGACCAACTGCTTGTAAATGCTTTCATCCACACCCCGGTACCCAATTAGTACCTTGTTAGCTACACACCTGCAGTGCCTTCACCCTGAGGTCATTAAACCTCATGGGCCTGATTCTCCAGTCACTGCTCCAGCCCCAATCAGAAATCACTCCATTAAGTCAACAGCTTTAGAAGAGCTAAATAAAAGGGGAACCAGGTGATCTTCAACATTAACTCTTTTCCTCTCTTTTTTTGCAGCATGTGCACCCTTTGGCCATGTCACTGCTGTGAAAGTAATTAGCTAACAGCAACATTTCTGCTAATCAAGGCTGGGCAAAAGCAAGAACAAATGCAACTCTCAGGCTATGGTAGTGTTTCTCCAAATCCTTCTGGAGCTGTTACATCCCAGGAAGAGTAGTCAGGAAACTTGACTGATGTAGTAACCGAAATAGCAGTATGTTAAAGTTGTGCATCTAAATAAGTCATTCATGACGGCTGCTTTGTGTTTTGGCCTCATCAAAATTCAGGCCTACTATAGCATGGGGAGAAAAGCTCTGGGAAGTGAAAAGAGAGCAGGGAGAGACAAATGTAAATAGAAAATGTGTTTCTGAATAGTGCCATGGAGACTAGTCTGAATACAAGCTACTGGTAAATGATGGTGTTTCACTCAAAGAAGGATATTGTCCAGTGGTGCTAATAAGAAGAAATAAAGTTTCAAAAAATTATCACAGCATAATATTGACTCAAAAGCCCTGTCTCCAAGACTTCAGCTAAAAGAAATCTCCTCAAGAGAGGTGTATATGTAGCTAAGAAAAGATAATGCTACCACTCACATTTCAGGACCAATATTACACTAACTTTTCATCTCAGTTTATTCAGTGTTTGATGCAGTGAAGTCCCATACATGGCTGGGGGGAACAGAATGGAGCATAATCTCTTTTAAAGTACCCTTGCATCTGGCACAGAGAATGGCTTCAATTTAAGAACAGAGAGCACAAATAGTACCTATGCTTAGTGAGGGCTGAAATAATGAGCATAAATTAAGGAAAAACCTGCTTTTTAACGTGCAAGGGTTAGTTCAACCTTAGATATGCATAACCTTCACATGTATGACCAAAAGAGGATATTAAAAAATATGGTTTAAAGGAACATTTAAAAAGTACACTGTTCTTTTGGGAAAGACAGAACAAACAAACCCTCAAAAAACAGGCCATTCTCATAGTGTTTCTATCTCATCATACAGACCCAGGAAGTTTACAGCATTTGGAAGAAGAGTGCTACTCCATAAGTTTCCACTTGAGCCTTGTGAAAGGCTGTTCTGAGAAACACAAGCTTTAGTGATGTGTCAAGAGTGCTGCTGCTTAATGATCAAAGCTTTGGATTTAACACTTTCAGGCTCAAATCTTGGCCACATCTGCTTTTGCTGAGGCCACTTAGTGAACGTCAAACCGTAGTTTGTATAGACCTTGAAAAAGTCCCTGAAGTTTCTTCAGTCTGCAGTTGTACGGAATGAATTTGTTGTCAGGCAAGAAAAAGAGAAAGTAAGACAGGATTATTTAGCAGCTATTTAGTTCAGGTTTGGCTATTTCACTGCCAAGATTTTGAATTAAATTTAATCAGTAGAACTGGTATTAGTACCTATGCTTATGGCTGCAGTCTCAGTTAGAAAGAAATCAAATGAGTGACGTACTCTGCTTAGCTTTGATGGCCACATGAGGAAGTAATGGCTGTCTATAAATGCACTACAAGTGCAAATACCTTGGAAGCAGAAGAATTTTTGAGTCAGACAAGACTCTGAAAGACATAGGGCTAAAAGGAGAAAGAAACAAGGGTAGGCCATGCTGAGAAGCTATTTCCATAGCTTTTGAGTTTGCTAATTTGAATTGCTGGTAAGAGCATACTCTTGGACTGTTACAATAATGCAGCTGCTTTTATGAATCAAGTGGATGACTGCAGTCAGCAGATACCCTTGTGACTTCTCCCTGCTTCAATACTAAATCTGCTTTCATAAGCAAGTCAGCAGGACTGAACTTGTGCAATCAGTAAAGGTTGGAACCAGTCTTACAGCTAGGAATCTGCACAATGACATGTCGTATTTGCTAGAGAATTGGTTCAATGAAAAGGCAGTTTCTAATAGGTCTTTTCCATTACTGATTTTCTGATCTTTCTTTTTTCTGCCTTTTTTTTCAGTTCAAGTTTACTGCAAAGTGGAAAGCTGAGACAGGTGCTGTAGTAAGGTAGCCTCTCCCATAGCATTGCTGCTCCCTGATGCTGGTTTTTCTCATTATATTCAATGTATCTAAAAGTAAGCTCCATTATAGGTAACTTGCCTATTGCAGAAAGCAGAAGAAATAGCATTTTCAGTAAGCTAGAGAAAATCCATGTAAACTGATGTTATTAAGTTGGTTGCTGATGCAGTAGGAACTTGCTAGTTTAGATAGTTGGCTGTGGTCAAATTAAGCATGCCTGAAATTTGAAAGGAACATCAAATTAATAAAAGATGACAAACAATTATATCCCACATTTACTTCTGTTCTAAGGAGAACTGTGACATTTCATTCTGAGTAGCTTCTCAGCCGATGTTAGGCTGTGAAAAATTCTATTCTTCTTTTGCTTGAAGTTAAGACTGTGTGAAGTTGAGGCTTTCTCTCAGAAGCTTCTTGTGAAGTGGTAATGCAAGAAAAAGTCTTTGCTACTGTGACCAACTCACCCATATGTTATGCTGTTGCTTGCTGGATGCAAAGAGATTTTCAGTCCCTGTAGTTAATGCTTCCTTGAGGGGTAGACTTATGCCAGAGTTCTTCTGTACCACATATCCAGACAAAAGCATCCCAGCTTTCATCCAGTCACGAGCAGTCAGTGATTCCATTACTCTTCAATTGAGAAATTCCCTCATTATTTACATCTTTTCCTTTTGGGTGTTGGAGGTAATTTTTTAATTCGTTGCATAGCCATCATTTTTAGCCAACACTAATTCAATACCTGAAAGAAAAAAAAAAAAAATACAATGTGGTATTTTAACTGCTGGCTTCTCATCTTAGTTGTGCCTTACAGATAGCTCTGAAAATAGCTCTGTATATATATTTATTGATCTGAATGATACTGTTGATCATTCCACATCACATCACATCACTTTAAGCTACACTATAGCGTAATGAATATACCACGCTTGTCCCCTGTGCTTTTTGTGGGGTGGGAATGTTTTTAGTATAATTTTTTAGTAGAGAAATTAAAGACTGGCTATATCCCATTCTAAAATAAAATCATTTTACATCAGAATCTACTACTCAAGGTATGGCTCAGAAGTCCTATGTGGTTTACTGTATAGGCACCAGTTCAACTGACTATGAGCTGACATTACTATAATGGAAATGCCCAGTGTATACTTATGGAACATTAATTCAGCCTATAATATTGCAGCTGTCAGAATCTACTGTTCTAGATTCTATTTCATACGTTTTCCTTTTCTTCCTTGTAATTCACTTTGAGATTTTTGTGTCAGTGCTTTAATAGGAGATTAGTTAAATGCCCCGTTTGAACTATTTTCTTTGTCTTCACATTCTTTGTCCTAATGAGTCAGGGTAAGCATCTCAGTCTTTTCAGAAGAACAGGCTCAATGAAAATATGACCTGTTTAATGCAATAGGCTTCCTCTGTCTAGCAAGAGGAATAGGTCTGAGATAACACCATATAATTTGACAAAAGAAGATTCCCATAAGTGGAGGATGCTCACAGACTTTCCTGGTACCCTGGGGTGAGATTTGAATAATGCAAGGTTAAGGGGCTTGGCATATTACCTCAGGACAGCTGTTTTAGTCCTGCAGAACAACATGAAACAAGACACAGAAGCAGATCGGGATGGGAGGTGTTATCAAACAAACAACGCTTGCATCACTGCTGTAACAGTGAGCACAGGGCATAATGCTGGGACAGATGGATAGTGAGAAAACAGGTGGGAAAAGCAAAGATCACACACTGGAACTGAGGAAAACTCAGATAAAAAGCAAAGGCACATGTCACTCAGGACACTGAACATTGTGATCTTGAGTTCTGCTTAGGGACTATTAATCCTCTTGACTAATGTCATGATGAAGCAAGAGCAGTCAGGGAGAAGAGGAGGTGGCAGGAAGACATTGTCACTTAAGCAATGAGTTGGCTCTCGAGTGACCCATTTGTACCATGCTTCACAAGTACAGACAAAAGGCTGGACGTAACTGCAGTGACTAGGAGTAAAGTCTTATGGGCAGGCAAGGAAGGAAGTTGTGAAAAGGATCAATCATGTTATCCAGGTGGGCTGTCACTGCTAACACACTGGTTACGGTAGTCACCATAAATTGCAGCCTTGCCAAATAAGATTTAGACTTTTCTAATAATACAGAGTGCTTGTTTATAATGCATCAACATATGACTGTATTAAGGTAAATGACAAGTTCCTAAATATTCTTTTCTGGGGAGAGGGGTTTCTATGGCTCAGCAGCCTTCTGGACCCTGTTTTCTTTTTCATCTGTAATTCTTTCCTTATAATAGCTTATCCCCATCTACCACCTCTCTCTTTCACAGGTTTTATGTAAGTCTTCCTCAGTCATTAGATGTCATCTCTGCATCATTTACTATCTTCTTGAAAATTTGTCTTCTGTACTCCTTTACTTTCCAATATTGTTTTGAATTTTCACAACTTCCTGCTCACCTTTCTATCTTTGAGGCACTGCTTGATCTCATTAGGAAAAGAAAATGCCATCTTTATTCTTGACCATGTGAAATCTTCATGAATGCATATCAGCATGACAGGATTTTGCTATTGATGCATCACATGACTAGCTCATTTCTGTCTAACTCTTCTACATATCTGACATGCTGATATAATTACATGTTAAAAAAAACTGTAACACTATAGGATGTTATTTGTTGAATGGCTTTGTTATCAGTGCTACATATCTGTGATGAAAAGATAAAAAAAAGGGTATGACTGTCAGTCAACATAAGCTGGTAAAACTACTTTGCCTCAAAGCAGTTGAAATTTGGACCCAGTAACACATCAATATCATGGGAGCTTCAAGATTTGTGCAGAGATCTTATTTCAGAAAAAAAGGTCAGTGTTCTAGAGTTAGTGATACTCATTTTTATCAGCTAAACCTGATGGCCCTCATCAGAGTCTACAGAGATTGATTGACTTATTCCATCTTAAAAAATGAAAAGTGGGAGAGCATGTTCCTCAGCAAAAGTTCTCATGGCATAAAAACATTGAGAAACCATCAGCTTATGTGATGTGAAAAGTAATTAAATGCAACAATGGCATGACATCAGTGGTGGATAATTTTCAGACTTTAAATGTCATTCCTTTTAAACTCACAGTTGTTTGAATTTTTTGTCTCCATTTCACAAGATAGAGTACAAAACATTGTGACATGCTTAATATTTCTTCCGCCAAGCTGTCCATTCTGATTTCATTCTCACCCTTTACAGAGTTGTTGATTTCAGCCTGCATTTGGCTGCCAAAAATGCGATTGCACACGCAGAACCAAGAGTAAAGTGAAAATGAATTATGCATTGGGAAGGAACTTACATTTGAGTCAAAAAACTTAAGACTTCAGCACCTTCAAATTACAATATAATTTAGGATTGAATACATTTAAAGAGATAGCAATGGACTGAGGTGAGAAAGGGTCAATCATGTTGAGGCTTAATATAATTTATAGTAGCTTTC
The DNA here is from genome assembly GCA_024733675.1 of Psilopsiagon aymara. Classification (NCBI taxonomy): domain Eukaryota; kingdom Metazoa; phylum Chordata; class Aves; order Psittaciformes; family Psittacidae; genus Psilopsiagon; species Psilopsiagon aymara. Next base: position 12,237 of record JANRGW010018685.1, on the reverse strand, counting down.
AATTATTTATTTTTAAGAAGCCACTGAATACGCTAGATCTTTTCGGTGGTAATGTCAAAATATGGATATTGGGAAAAAGACATGAATAATAGCGACAGGTTGTTATGCATAGTAATAGTATTTGGGGACATTTAAAATATGGATCACTCACCAGAGCAAAAAACACAAGTCATTTACTCTGAGAACACATGGCTGTGTGCTTAGTGGCTGTTCTTTTGCAATACAGAAGTTTGCTGAACTTGATATTTGTTTTGTCTTTCTTCTTTTCCTTTTTGATTTAAAAATTTTTGCTTTGAAACAATGGCCAGTAAGTTCAAATTTATTTCCCATGAAGACAAAAACTAGCTGGCGCTGCTTGCAGTGACCCAGGTAGAGCAAAAGGAAGTCTTCTAAAACTTTCAGTTCATGCAAACAGCAATGTTTTGAATTTATTTATCCATTTGTTATTACTGTTTGTAAGGGAAATGTGTGGCTTTTGAAGCCCTGGAATAAAGTTTGGAAGATCTGTTTTCAGTTCTTTGACAGGCTCTTCTCATAAGAATGGACAAAATACTCGGCACTGACTTCACAAAATGCTTTTTGATCATCAAGGTCCCTGTCTAGGTTTTGCTTTAATACTATAACCATCGAGATAATGGATATTTTGGTTTCTACCTCCAGAGAGATGCAAGATAATGAGCTCCTATATCTATTTACCTAGTATCCCAGCCTGTGCCTAGACCCCAGAAAGATTTTGAAACCAGGAGATTGTTTGAGGTGCCTTCAGCTACCAATCCAAATACAAACATACCTGCAGCTCCTGAATCCTATCTGACAGCCACAGGCAGATCTTAGGTGCCTTAAGGTAGCCATTCAGACAGTTTTATTTAGTCATCGGTGTCTGGCTAAATGTGCCCAGGCTTATACAAGCCATTCTTCTCAGCATTTTCAGATAGTTCTTCTTGGATTAGTCTTACACAGAAGGTTTATGGGGACAACAGAGTCACATTTCACAGACTGTATGATTGCTCATACTTGCATTGAGGCTGCTCAAAATGCTAGTTTCTATAGTAGTGAATTTTATATCCTTTGACTATCACTTTCATTTGGTCTATTTCCTACCTATATGTTTTTGTTGCAATTTGGGGGCAACTTTTTTGGATTTGTAAAGTGGCCACCTATGATGGTGTGGCCCACCCTGATCCTTTCTGAGAGATTCCTTGCCATAACAGATCCTCAGTAAGTGATTATCAGCACGCCAAACTTTGAAAAATTAGCTAAGTGATATAAAGGAGTGACTGTGCACATAAAATCCTTTGAACATTAGACATTGACCAACCCTTGGACTAGAAGTGGATCCAGATGCATGTGGACTCCTCTCTGAGAAATTTAGAAAGCAACAGGGGCCTTTGTGAACGTCATGACTTAACAGAAAGATGTTCCTGACAGTTCTGTCAGTTCTCTGTGCAGTAAATAATCAAGGGTACCTTGACACTGTATTGTCTTAAACCACTGTCACATTTACCATTGAACTTTGTTAAACTGCTGCTTTATATAAGTAACTGGTGCTTCTCTTACAAGTGAAGGGCATTGCTCCATCCGCAACACCCCCTTGTCTCTCTAGTCATCACATAAGGCAACAACTCTCTTCTGCCTCAGATTTTGCATGAAAATTCATCTTCTGTGTGACCTGTGAGCCACAGCAGACAGCATAGGTATGCACTGCTTGTTCATTCCTCATTCACTGAAACCATCTGTAGCCAGTATACTAATTCGTGATACTGGAATCTGAAATTCGATCTGATCTGAATGTGTTTATAGTAATATTCCAAAATTCAACAGCGTGAAGTCCTGCCCTTGTGAAGGAAGACCGCCTTTCAAAAGTACATGATGAGAACAGACTGAAAAAGGGTCGAATCTGTGGAGAAGATTGGATTAGATAAAACCTTGAGAAACGATGTCCAACTTCCAAAATGACCTTCCTTTGGACAGAGGTTTAGAACCTCCTTACAACACTTCCAAATCAAGTGGCCTATGATATTAAAAAGTTTATAAATTCAGAAGACTCTAAATAAGTGTCCAACATATATTTGGCAGTTCTGGGTTGATAGTTATCTGTCCTACTGAGGCTGATCAGAAGCAGATAATTAGCATATTTTAAAATAACAAAAGTGATAGTTAATGAGTGTTTCATATAGCAGGAACAAGCACTTGCTCCCTCAATGGTTTCTATGCCTTTCTTTCATTGTTTTTCTCTTTCCTTTTTCTAATTTTTTGCGAAGATAGAAATGCACTGAAGAATACCTGACCCCTCAGTGGAAATTCCCTCCTGAAGCATGAGAGTTCTCTTCCCACAAATTAAAAACGGTGAGTATTGAAAGAAAGGTTTTTCATGGGAAATGTTCCAACTGCTGAAGAGCTAAGATAGAGTGGGTACACTTGTGCTTCCCTTCCACTTTGATTGTTAACAAGAAAAAAAACAGGGCACAATAGATATGTGACTCTTTTAGAGTATTCATGGTTTTCAGCAAACCACTCAGATTTTAGCTTCTGAAGATCACATTCCTATGTAACTTGTTGTATAAACACCCTGCTTGCCTTGAAGCTTTGACATCAGGCAGGCCATAGCAATAAGAGTTCAGTTAATGTCACCACTACCATCATTGCCAGTACTAAGGAATCCATTTGATAAACCTTACCCCTGAGCTAGTAGTTCTATTGATTTTCTTAAGAAGCAAAGGAAGTAAATAGTTCTAGGGTACCTTGTTCTTGGCTAGAAATGTAAAATATATTAGCTGAAGAACCTTTCTCTGAAAGTGTGAGAGTTTTTTCAGTTTTGTTTTTCCATGCAGTATAAAGACAACCTTAAAACTAGTTGAGGAATAAACATAAAATGCATAAAAATCTAAAATTAGCTGAAGTTAATTATTCTTTATTTCTTTGTGGATTTGGCTCATTCCCAAAGGTGAACTGTGCTTACATTGAAGAGAGAATATGAGGGGGTATTGTGAGATATTTTTGTCCCATTTTGTCATTTAAGAGTTTAAGAAAGCACTGCTGTGAGTTTTATACTTTGGGAGTAAGTTTGCTTTGTTTTGCTATCTTCTGCCTTGGGTTTTTCTTGAGAAGGAGAGACTATTGCTTCTAGGTTTCACTGCTCTGTCAGCTGCCGTGCTGGTAGAGACAAGGAAGAGCTGGCATTGTAGAGATATTTGGTGATTCAATTCTGCAAAAGTACATGCAAACTGCTTTGACATGCAAGGACAAAATAATCTTATTTTTTGCTCTATAAAACTAACAGAACTGGTTCATACAAATATGAAATATCAATATTTCTGTGCAGACCAAGTAGCCAAGTGTGATGAAATTGCTGGTTTTCTGGTAGTCATGGTAGGGAGAGTCAGAAGACACTCTGAACTGAAGAGGAAATTATTTAATAAGCGTTGTGTCTTAAGTGCCTTATAGATTGTTTAGTATGATACTGTCTTATATCAGCAAGAACATGAAGAAATGGTAATCATCTGATCTTTGGTTTATCTGCAGATCTGATTTCTTATGGAAGCAGAAATGTCTCAAACGTAAGCCAAATCCTACATCTTAGTAGCTTGATAAATCTTCATTCTACACAGACTTTGTCTTTTTTGTCTATCCAGATTTTTGAAATGAAGATCACACTGTCTTACCATCAGTCATGAAATACAATCCATAGTGGAGGACAGGAGTGGCTTCTTTTGTTATGGGTTTCCACAGAGAGTAATGTTTATGAAGAAAGGTAAAGTAACATCATCAGGTGCTTTTAGAGTACATCATCTAAGAAAAGAAGGAACAAACAAGTTATACATATCCTTGGGCATGCTTTGCATACTGAGGAAGGAATTGTAATGATATCTTTCTGGCTGTCCCCACAAACATATGGAAAAGTGAGAAAGAGAGCAAGCAATAGACATCTCACCTAGTCACAGCCCTTTTTATTTCTCCTTCACCTCATTTCACAACAACAAACAAACAAAAGCACTCTCAAAACAGAAATAAATAGATCCTCACCTTCTATGAAGAGCCACATAAGGACAAATACTGGTCTCAAAGTCAACAACTGCAACAGATTGATATAAGGATGAAAGGTAAATAAACCCCTTTTTTTTCCTTTCAATACATTACTCTGTTGTTCCTTTGTGGGAAGGGAGTTAGCAGACGCCAAGCTGTTTATCTTCTTCCAACACAGATGAACTATAGCCGCTCTCATTCATCACTCAGCCCAGGAGTGCTGCACTTGTGAAAAGACTGCCCTAGAAAGCTTGGGCTGTATCATGACAGTAAGAATTGTTTTGTCTAGTTTCTTAATAAGGCAGAACATTTAAATGTTGTTGCTTAATAATGCTGGGCTTGCTAAGGCTTGCAACAGTCCACCATGAACAGCACCTGCTCAACAATCAGAGAAAAGCATGATTTTGTCTTTCCCCAATATCTGACCCTGTGAGGCATCACTCCGAAAGTGGGTCCTTTAAACCAAATACCTCACAGAAAAGGAACTTTGCTGATGATGTTCCCTCTGCATTCAGAGGTGCCAGTCTATGCTTAACAAACTTCCACATTTTCAGCAGGAATCTTGCAAAACTCAAGGTTTAATGGTCTCTCACACTTATTTTCCTCAGGTGACTCTACCCTTCAGGAAGATTTATGCATACCTGTCAAAGGCTGCTAAATTTTCCTCTCTCTCTTCCTCCCTTTCTCTCTCTTCTTCCTGCCCCTTAAGTTTCAGAGCTGGTTGTCACTCTTTAACAGTTTATTTTCCATAAATACACAGTGAGCTCCTCACCCTTTCCTGAACACTGGAGCACATTCTGCTTTCATATGCAAATCCTCTCAGTCAACAATGTAGCAGGAATATGTTTAAACAAGAATAGAGATAGCTAATCAATGTGCTTTTCTAAAATTACTTATTCCCAAGTTGCTGAGTCTGCCTTTCCTTGGTCCTTGCTCAGTTGTATCTCTGTCTAGGGAAGTTTAGCTTCTGAAACAATTGAGGGAAATGTGAGTAAGAGCATTAGCATATGATTCTATATTAGTCTACTGTTATATCAGAGATATCACTAGAGTGGACTCTTGAGATTATAAACACACTGCACTCTTCTTACCGGTATCCTTCTATTACCATTGTATATTTTCTCCAAATCACATGCATATTATGACTTGGTCTGTAAATCTGTAATTCAGCCCTGCAGAATTACACAGCTATTCCAGTAGTTCACAAATTGATGAGCATCTCAGATCTGTTTTCACCTTTCATTTAAATTGATTAAATGAAAATGTTTTAATTTAAACATATAACCTTTTGCCCTACTTATATTTGTTTAGAGAAGATTATGATATCTCTAGGTTAGTCAATTATTTCTCAGATCTTCAGATAATGTGTTCAGAAGCACAAACATTAATTTCCAATCACTTATTAAATGTTGAGATATAAAACCTCATTTCCAGCTGTGTAGCCTGCAACAGCTTTTAAATGGTCCTATTGTAAAAGAAGGCTTTGTGATGATTTTGATCACCTCATGATCATTGAAAATGCATTTATTGAACGTTCAGTATCTTCAACCTGTCCTGTGCATCCAGAATTCCTTTAGAATGCTTTACCATGGCAAAAATCATTACGCTTTTAGAAATTATTTGTTCAGATTACATTAACCATCCATGATCCTTCTGGAGTCAATGGAAAAAGAGATAGGCAACTTCAGAGAGTAATTACTTTTATCCCAAGATAATAGAATAGACTGAGCAATCAGCTTCTATGTGATTAAAGCTAAGCGGAACAAATATCCTAGATCACTGGGTCTTATGCATGCACTGTCATATATTTTACACAGACATAAAGCTCAATGTTCATTTAACATGACTTTAATTTGGAGTAAAATTCTTCACATAATAGTGATAAAAAATTATCTTCTATTGGCTAATAGAAGGTTGCTGAAACTTCTGGATAGGTTGCTCATTCAAATACAGACTGAGTTGTGTACTGCCACCATACTCTTCTTCAGTATATTATTGTGTTTCTCCAGAATAAGATCAATTGCTTACATTATTCTAGCTAACATAGGCATCAAATGGGGATTGAATCAGCCTTATGAAGCCATGTTCATTAGTAGCATACTTTTAGCAGGGTAACTTGGTGGTTTAGAATGTCATATTCTGTTTACAGACCTACATTTGTCTTTCAAGTTCCTCTTTGATATATTGCATAATAATGACTAGTATGTGACTTTCTCAAGTACAATCCATTTTCCTCTGGAATAAGATGGTCTCCAAAAAAAGATGCCAAGTACTTTAGAATGAGGTATTTGTATTATTTATAAATCTGGCACAGTAAAGTGATAGGCCTAGGATTTTTTAACTTTGAAATACTCTCATGGAACTTTAGGAGTACTGCAATCTTTATTTCTTACAATACTGAGATTTGTGTAAGAAAAATAATTAAGTATTTGAAATAAGCAAGCCTTTATTCTACATCAAAAATATTGTGGGTTAAAAATATTTTAACTGCTTGGTGAAGATTTGTTAGAATCATCATCTATTCCATTCCTGAGAGAATAAATAGTCTCTACATCTTGTTACTCAATTAATGACTTTTGATATTGTTGCAACTTACCTCTTTTAAGAGATAGACACATGACTTGTATTTTTATCACAAGATTTGGCCTTGGAACACACATAACCTAACTTCAATCTGCCTCATTTTGGTATCCACATTCGTTTTCTCTGAAGTGGCATGCAGTTCAGCAGAATCCTGAGAAACCTAAGGATTCATTGTTATCTGCACTGAAGTTCTAGTAGCTTGGATGTATCTAGTATATAAACCCAACTGCAGCTGCAGTTGAAATATCTCTTATGCTGCCCTATAACAATATTCTTGTCACTCCTTAGAGTGAACAGTATGCTGTGGATACATAGCATCTTCCTGATTTTTTCTTATAAATGCATGCATCAAATTGCCTACAGTATTCTCTTAGAAATTTAGAAATTTAAGAAAAAATAATTAAAACTAAGACTACAAATGCTACTAAGCATAAAGGTAAAAAAGGATGATATGCAAAACCAGACCACTATGTACTGACCACAGAGATAAAAAAAAGAATGTTTCTGACATTTCTGTCAAGTATGTCAAAGTACTAGACTCTATCTTTCTCCCTATAAATGCTGGACAGCAAAAACAGAGATGAGAAATGTCTATTGCTTCATTGCTTTTCCATTTACTGACAATTCAGAATTCTTCCCAATAAGATATTTTATATCTTGAGCAGTACATCACTTGGAGTATTGTGTACAGTTCTGGTGTCCTCAGCATAAAAAGGACATGAAACCGTTCAAACAAGTCCAGAGGAGGGCCACAAGGATGATCAGGGGACTGGAGCACCTCCCGTATGAAGATAGGATGAGAAAGTTGCGGCTTTTGAACCTGAAGAAGAGAAGGCTGTGTGGAGATCTCAGAGCAGCCTTCCAATATCTGAAGGGGGCCTATAAGGATTCTGGGGAGGGGCTCTTCATTAGGGACTGTAGTGGTAGTGGGTTCAAACTTAAACAGGGAAAGTCAAGATTGGATCTAACAAATTCTTTACTGTAAGGGTGGTGAGGTACTGGAAAGTATTGCTCAAAGAAGTTGTGGATGCTCCATTCCTGGCGGTGTTCAAAGCTGGGTTGGAGAGAGCCTTGGGTGGCATAGTTTAGCGTGAGATGTCCCTGCCCATGGCAGGGGGGTTGGAACTAGATAATCTTAAGGTCAATTCCAACCCTAACTATCCTAAGATTCTATGATTCTGTGATCTTGCTTTAAATATTCAAACTGAGGCTGGAAAGGATTATCCAATGGTGTTGATGTCAAATTTACTTTCCATGAAGTGCGCTAGAAAGAAAAATTCTCCTTAACACCAACATTGCATGCTAAAGGACTTGCACTAAACTACATTGGTTAACATAAAAGATATTGAGAAAAAATGCATGTTCCAAGATATCTTTTTTTAAGGTCCTGTGAAATTCCATAGATTCCTCCAATGATACTGTATTAGAAACATGTTTACCTGCTTATACAAGCCCTGGCCAGATCTTCAGCTTCTGTCTAGTAGAGGCTTCCAGGGGGCAAAGGGATATGTCCAGGATTAAGTAATGATGCTGAAATTCTCCTTGCTCATTGCCAAACATGATTAGGGAATAAAATCCTTGCATTCAAAGACTCAAAAAGCAAGATAGATTGACAAGGGAATTTTGCATGGACAGTCAAAACAAAAGGTTTTCCAAAGTAAGCAAGCAATTTTCCCATCTGCCATTGATCACAGCAGTGCCTTTGTGTGTCCTTAAGGGTTCAGGCATGGTTTGTCATAACTTTGAACAGTTACAATTGAAGCGGTTCCCTTTTTATCAGTGGGGATGTGGGCAAATATCAGTTCCCTGGTACGAATAAGCAGTGCGCAGCTGGTTCTACATCTCCTCAGCAGGCAACAAAATAGAAGTCAGAACCTGTGGATGTGAAGACCCTGTGCTCTGCTCACTCCAGCAATAAGCAAGGAAATTTTACCGTGACAGACTGAATGTATTTTTCATCCCTGTGTTTACGCTAAGAGAATGAATTGGACTCAATTCAGGTCGCAGACCTGTATTAGTGAAACAATGCTTTGGGGCTTATGTTAGAGGGCAAAGAAAATATAATGCTTCCCCATCTCCAGCTTCATAAGCAACTCTTGCTGTGTTTTTCAACCTCCTTTTGAGGTTTCTGTTGGCAGAACATCAGTCACTTTACTACAACAGAACTACTCTTCATAGCACTGAAAGTGTTTCATAGAAGCCAGTAACATCCCAGTTTTAAACACCAGCTGACAAATTATGTGTTCAGAAAACATGCCTCAGTTCTTTGTTTCAAAACCTGGTTGATCCAGTTTAGTTTAAAGTAAACGGTTTGTTTGGTTTTTTTAGTTCTCTTGTGTTTTAATAACTCCTTGTAAGCTGCATGGTTAATTTACAAATAAGATTCATGTAGCAGCAAATAATATTACGCACACAGATATGCTGCTTTGCTCCCTTTCTGTCTTCCATATAAACATGACAAATATGAATATTTTTTCAATGCACTCATATCCTTAACCTTACATTTAGGTATTAAAATCGAGAGCTCAATACACTGAATGTGAGATACAGCACTGTTTTCCTTACCAATCTGCTTGCACAATGATATGATTTAGGTGGTATTACTTGCAGTAAGAGGTAGTATTCAGCATAAATTGTCTTTAAACTAAAAATATATATATATATATATATGAAATCTTTCTGTCATATTTTTCCAGAGATGATCTGTATCTCAACTAGGAAAACTCCAGTGAAAGTTACTGGTTTCATTTTTGAACCATGGCATTCATCTTAGTATGGTTTTGTAACTGGCAGTCTTAAGCCTGTCACAGTGGTACAGACATCTCTCATACAATTAGAAAAGGAAGTACATCCTTCAAACGTGATTCAGAGGGGCTAAGTTGCAATAGCTATATAGATAGCTTATGTGTCTCTGTGAGATGAACAGATGAGACAGAAGGATGCTTTAAAGGTGCAATATGGAGAAAAAGAAAGAAGTATAAACCTAAGTTAATCAAAGCATACCTCTCTCTTCTTTAACCAACAGAATTCTCAGAGCAGACTGAGAGAGGATAAAGTTTCCCTTCCAGGTTGTTGTGATGGTCAGAATACTGCCTAGAAAAGTAGGAAGAAAAAGCCTCAAAATCCTCCATTAGTCTGGGTTTGAGCTGTGTTTGAGCTTCTACTTTCCAACTGAGCTGCATTATCACTTGCCTGAACAGAAATATTTCTCTAGCCTATAAGCTGCAGTTTGATTATTTAATCTACCAGAAATGCATGTATCTCGTGTTGGACTAAAATACAAATGAGCAGGAGTGAGTTAATCTTATGGAGTTATGTTCCTGTATTTTAGAGTACTTTTTTAACTATGTTTAAGTGTTTTATCTAGGAGAGATTATCCCCTAGTAGTGGGCAATTAAATCTAGATTCAACTTGGTTATTCTGCCTCTGGCTTTCACGTTTTATGTTGCTTTGCTGCATAGTGACCCAGATTTAGCAGCGACAGAATATGTACTGGTCCCTGGCTGTTCCATAATGCGGCTGTTTAAGCACACTTTTGGAAGTGCAAGCTGTGGCCTCCTTCACCCACATCTGAAGGCAGAGCCGAAACACATTTTAGTATATCCTAGGATAGCACACAAACTACGGTCAGTGGTATGAAATCATAGCTTTGAACCAATACCAAAGATTATTCCTTGGCAAGACAGCTGTGTGTGACAGACCATCAGCAGAATGTGGTGGTAAGCATATCTGATGTGACTAGCTACAACATCATGCCTTCAACACTGGACAGATAATTCCTCATGCCTTTCATGTTGACATTTACAACAAGATATCTCTGGTTTATTTCTCTACTATCTACACTCTTTCTTCTGTCAATATATTACCAACTTGCATTATTTAAAACCAAATTTTTGTTCCATTTAACAAACTAACTTAAAATGAGAAAAGTAAAAGATTCATCGAAGACAGAAAAATAAGTGTAGCATACAAAGAGTACTTTGATACAGCAGATATATCTCTATTTGCACTTCTGTTATTATTAACGTGCACTTAGAAAGATGAAATAAACCTTAAAGCCATATTTTTTTGCAGAGCCCTAAAGCTGATTAAATCAAATGCAGATGTGGAATTGGTGCAAAACAGATGCTGAAAAGCCATGTCAATATCCTAAAGGAATCCATTCCCTATCAGAAGGAAACTTAATTTCTACTATAAAGAATTTGATTATGTATTGTTATACCAAATGTGATTAATGTTTTGTGGTGATTAATCAACTGCAAAATATATAATTATGCCATCTGTATTTTTCCAGCTTCTTGTCACTTAAGAATTCCACTGGGAAGTGGGAGGTGGGATAATGAGTACCTAAAATCATACTCTGAAAGCCTGGGGAATCCAGTAACAAGAAGAACTGGCATTTATTCTAATAGCAAAACCTTTAAGCATATTAAATAAGAACCCAGAAGAACTATTGGCTTGATAGCTACTTATGTGGAAGACCCAGTTATGGGGTTCAAACAGCCTGGGACGCACGAGAGCTTGCTCCAGTTCAAAGGTAACCCACTAAGACCCCAGGAGAGCACTCAGATTTGGCTTTCGGACCACCTCCTACTGTCTGACTGATGAAGTAGCCCTGACACTGACACAAGGATCATTGTCTGTCTTGCAGTTGCAGGCAAAGTGAAGTATATTTGCAGTGGCTGTTGAGAGAGAAAAATAACATCAACTACAAACACACTGAAATTTTTATTTCCTTTATTTTTTTCTTTTTTTTTTTTCGTGTCTTTTTGTCCCTTTGCCAAAGCACTGGGTTGGGTTCAGACCTGAAGTAACACACTTGGTCCACAATGTCATGTCTCAAACTGAAGAGGTGCTTTTCAAAATGTCATGCTCAATTGAAGTAAAAAGTCAAAGATGTAAGAGTAAGAGGTTCCCCAGGCAAGTTCAACCAGCTAAACTGCTGACATGTGTTCTCTATCAGTCTTTAATCTACTTTTTATCTTTTATTTATCATACAAAGACTATGTAAGACATGGTCCAACAGTTCTTCACCTTCTTATGTGCCTCATTTGACACTGCTGTAAACTAAAATGCTGGAACACTTCAAGCTCTTTAATGTGGGAGTGATTTTGATGACACTGAAATTTTTCAAATTGCAACACTCTCTGAGTTTCTCTGTAGCTTCAAGTAAATACATATAGTGAGATTCAGCCACACGGCTGTCAAAGCCATTTCCAAGCTCAGTACACCAAGTGGTGTACATCCCAGGGGTGGATACATAGACTTTCTATAGACTTGTCGTGGTTTAAGCCATAAATCAGCCACGCAGTTTGTTCACTCACTTCCCAATTTTTCTTCCCTCTGCTCCTGGAGGGATGGGAAGGAGAATCAAACGAATGCAACTCCCACAGGTTGAGATAAGAACAGTTTCATAACTAAGGTATAACACAAACCACTACTGCTGCTACTAGTAATAATAATGACAAGAGAAAATACAAGGGAAAAGAATACAACAGCTCACCACGTATATCCAGGATGACCAAGCAGCGCACCCCCCACACCCTTCCGGGTCTCTGCCCTCCGTTTCTGCATCCCGGGCATGACGTGCTGTGGTATGGAATACCTCTTTGGTCAGTTTGGGTCAGGTGC
>JANRGW010018684.1:0-38571 GCA_024733675.1 Psilopsiagon aymara | reverse complement strand
TTAGATTGGATATGAGGAATAAGTTCTTTACTGTAAGGGTGGTGAGGCACTGGAATGGGTTGCCCAGGGAAGCTGTGGATGCTCCATCCCTGGTGGTGTTCAAGTCCAGGTTGGACAGAGCCTTGGGTGGCATGGTTTAGTGTGAGGTGTCCCTGCCCATGGGAGGGGGATTGGAACTGGATGATCTTAAGGTCCTTTTCAACCCAAACTATTCTATGATTCTGGCATTGCACAGTTTCATCCTCAGGAAAGTTGTTCAGCAAATTCCACCAGCGCTGGACGCCTCAGTTGAGCGAAGAGGTCTGCTCTATGGACCAAACACGCACTTTAACCACAGTCACCCAGCAAAACCAGGAACATGAAACCATGTCACCTGCCTCCTCTCCTGAAGTGTCTGAGCACATGGGCCATGATCCCAGCTCATTAATTTCGCTCTCTAGGAGATGCAGAAATTCCTGCCTGGGACAGCTCTTAGAACTGTTCCCACTCACAGGAGAAAAGAAATATAAATGAACCCCCCCACCAAAGTAAAACCCAGCCAAGTCCACCTCTGTGGTTTTGCCATATGGAAGGGCAGAAGCAACCAGACACAAGCTGCAGGATGTGCCATGACTGAGATGTGCTCCTCACCAGAGCTGACTCAAACAGCACTGGATATGACTGTCCCTGCCCATGGCAGGGAGGTTGGAACTGGATGATCTTCAGGTCCCTTCCAACCCTAACTATTCCATGATTCTATGATATGAAAAAGCAGGTTTGGGCTCTGTCCACACTACCACTTGACAAGTTTTTCACCTCCTGACAGATGCTAACAGCAGCAGAGCATACAGTTTCTGCTTAGTGTTCTGACAGAAGAGGTGACTGACAGTCGCAACAACACCTCACTCACCACAGGTAACACTGCTTTCCAAGGGGAGAAGGCCACTGCAGGTAACATCTGTTCAGAAATACCTTCCTCAGAGAGGCTGTTTTACCTCTTCTGTAGGAAGTTCCCCAACCATTCTGCTTTCCTTAGTATCGGACTAGAGATGCTGAGCCTGGGAAGCATAATGCTGGGCTACCTGACGGCTCTGTTACTCCAGGATTGTGCCCTCGTCTCTACTAAACTCAATAGAATAAAAGAATAAATCATTCTCACAACTTCTTTGGAGAAAGGATGGGTCCCAGAGGCTCCTTCCTATTAATCCACCTGCACAAAAGTATCTCCCTCTCGCTTCTGCACGTGTTACCTGACAAAATGATGCACCTGCCTCGGGTTGACTGTTTTCATGGGGATTGTCCATAGGGGCTGGTCTAATCAGGTCAGATGAGCTGCTGTTGTCAAGTTCCTGCTGATGCCAACCAGCTACACTGAGACTGAAATACGCCTGTCTACACTGCAGCCACATTTCTGAGTGCACTGCTGCACAGCAAAGTCACCGAAGAGCAGAGAGCTCATCTTGGTAACTTGCAGCTTTCATCTGATGTACATCCAACACTGTCATGTTCGTTAACCCAGTACTGCCAACAGCACAGGATGGGAATGAAGCTGGGAGAACATTGGCATGGCCGCATGTTAACTATCGAAAGATGTAGCTCATGGAACGGTTTGGGTTGGAAAGGACCTTAAAGCTCATCCAGTTCCAACCCCCTGCCACGGGCAGGGACACCTTCCACTAAAGCAGACTGCTCCAAGCCCCATCCAACCTGGCCCTGAACACTGCCAGGGATGGGGCAGCCACAGCTTCTCTGGGCACCCTGTTCCATGTTGATGATGATCTGCATTAATCATGTAGAAATGAAAACCATATATTACTCTATGGACCAAAATACAGGTACAGCGAAAGATTTGAGAGAGATGTAATATACTTAACAGCAACACAGTGCCAGCTGTTTAAAATTCTTCAAAAGCCAAATAATGGAAAACTATAAAAAAAAGACTAACTAAAGCAGCACTGTGTAATTTGTCACCCTCGCAGCAGTTTTAAGTTCGTTGCCATATCAACAAGAGCAACATTTCATTATAATCACATTCACCAGCAATTCTTTCATCATTTTAAAATACAGTAACTTTAACAAAACATTTAATTTAAAAATTCCACTCAAATACCTATATTCTTGTAACTTCTCCTTCTTGTCTTTTTTAAATACACGAACACGGTTGTTAGGTGCCATCTGAAACTCTATTAGAGAATATTAAATGTCAAAAACAATCATTCTGGGTTTGCTTAAAATAGGAGGTGTGTGCAGTTTTGTGTGCAATACATGTACACAGATCTCTCAGACACACAACAACGAGAGTGAAATGTGACACAGAAGTTCTAGTTTGAGTGAAATAGTGTACTTACTATTGATGGGTTATACAAGCACTTCACAGGGACAGGAATGGAGAAATCTCAGACCCATGGAATTTCTATTTCATAGGACACCTCAAATTCTCTTTTCTCTCACGATGGAATGAAATAGCAAAACGTCCCACAAGATGAAATTCCTCAAAAACATTAACTGCAGTTAACTGCACTCTTTATACTGCTGCATTTTCTTAAGGCTGACGGCAATTGTTTCAGCATAACAATGCACAAAGTAGACCTGCTAAGCCAAAAAGCTGTATCAAACCACACCAAAGACAGTATTTGTTTGGCCACATTCCGGATAACATCTGTCCATCAATGTCAAACTGTCTTATTTTGTCAAATTCACATTTTCTGGCAGGAAAAGCAGCCTGGAAAGCCTGTGGCCAGCCCTGTGGATGAACACCAGCAGGACCAGGTATCTTATTGTCACGTCATCTGCCAGGGTCTCTGTGCTAGAGGAATCCTCTTTGTATTTCCAAGGGAGCAAAGAAACACAACTCTGATTTTTAGTTCTGTAACATCAAGATAGGAACAGATTGGAAACTTGTGACATGTCACAGCTCCAGGACCAAAGTTTGCTGCAGGCAGGGCTGTGTGTCACTTGAACAGGTTTATTGTCCGAACAAAACTGACAGAATTAAGGGCATTAATATAAAGCAGTGAAACTCCAGCGTCTCTGACACGTCAGAAATCTGGGCTTGGGAAGTGCCTAGATTACTGCGCTACGGGCAAGATGTAGGAATGACACCTTAAGTACTACATACAGCTCTTCACCCTCAGCCATGATGCAGATGCAGGGAACAGGAGATGAAGCATGGGGCGGTGGCCATCCCAGTGCCTCTTTCAGTTCTGGCATCACCCCTTTCGAAGTGAAATACATTGCAAAAACGCACTGTAAACCAGGTGTGAACTGCCTCTGCTGCCCATCGCCTTGAATTTGCTCACATCAGCAGAGCAACAGCAGGGCGGTGAGATAACAGAGGATCCAAAGGGGCTTGGGACAAACCTAAGTGGCTGTAGAGTGTTCTGAAGACCAAGACAACCATCACCAACCTTAATCTTGTATCAGGCAGCTGTCCCTTGGCTAATATTTGCAGCCTAGACTGGTACATTCCCAGGATTTTATGTGGGGGAGGTGTGAGGAAAACAAAAGCCACTTTTCTCCACAAAAGCACAAGAAACTGTGAGAATTAAACAAACACTCAACCACCTCCTCCCCAAATACTTCAGCTTTGATAACCCACCTCTAGAGTTCACGTGGGTCTCCCACACGGTGCTAACGCTGAGGAGCCAGCCGACACTGTGTCTATGGCAGTCAGTATTATATACCTACATGCGATCAGCGTTGGGAACTGGTGGGACACAAAATCGTGTGAGTCTTTCCAGGGCTGAGATGCATTACGAAGTCTTTACACTTGCAAATTTTATTCTAGGGGCCAGCAAGGCGTTGGTGTGGGGTTTTCATGGGGAGAGGAGCCCCGAAGCAGTGTGGGTGGTACAAAAGAGCGCCCCATCATTTCAGTCTTGCACACCATGCTCACCACCAAGCTCACTACACCATTTACTGTAATGACCACAGCAGCACAAGGGTACTGTCACTGTGGAGAATGCAGTCTGCTCTCAACCAACTCCACCAATTCAAAGAGCCTGCAGACAGGGACAGTAATCCCTGCAGTCAGACCGCAGCATCAATCGTCTTTGTAGCTCAGATGACATTGCCCCGGATGAGGTTCCCCTCATGCCCCCAACACGTCCATTAACAAATGCAAGGTTGATGGAACATTAACCCAATTAATGATCCCTGTACTTTTCCCTCAGTGAAAGATCTCTGGCTGAGGTTTGATTGATTGAGCTTTCTGAAATACCTAAGTAAATTCCAACGTGATAAAACCTTACGCTAGGGAAGTAACTGCCTTCATCTGACAGCTCTGGCACTGGGGCACCTGCTTAGGAGGGCAGGGACTCTTGGGTCACTCCGCTGTGGTCACAGTCATCTCCCTGCTTTTAATTAAAATGAGGATTTTGACAGTGTGATAATTTAGAAGGAACCATTTAAACTGTATTACCTTTTGCAGCGATTTACCACAGTGAAAGAGGCTTTCTATATGGCAGATGCTTGAAGATAAAGTCAACATCCCTGTTTCACTGTATAGAGGCCAGGTCCAGGATCTCCTTGTGCTCTGCCAGCCGTGGTGCTGGGTTGTGAATTACCTTCCCACTTCATAAAGCATCAGTTGGAGGCAGCAAGCGGAAGGAGATGTTGATGATTGCCTCAGTCCCAAGCGCTGTGCTCTGCAGATCGATGGGGCTCATCTCTCACGAGCCCAGCCAAGTACCGCTCAGGTCAGACAGTCACTGCAATCACAGCCCTGTGTTTGGGATTAGCACACCAGGGAGGGTGGGATGATGTGCCCATGCTGGCAGAACAGGAACCATCGAGGTACAGCAAGAGAAATCACCCTGCAGCCAGTGCCCTGCCAAAAACTGCCTTAGAGCCATGCTCTTAAAAACAGTGAGGAAGTTTCAAGGTACTTCATCACTAAAATCATGTGTTCTTGGCCACACATACATGCAAGGTGTGATTTTTAACCTGACTTTAATCTGAGTATTATGGGCTCCTTCACCTTCTCCTGAAAGCTCTCTCTTTGTATTAGGAGAACGAAAACACTACTCATACTCAACTTCATACTCATAATGAATTGCACTATTCTTTCTTACAAGGAAGAATATTAGTTTTGCTTTCAAGAACAGCTATTAAATGGGAAGTGTGGCAATAGGCGTGCCCTAAGTAAGTGGTACTAACTCCCACTGAGCGATTTTCACCTGCAAACACAGACATTGAGCAAAGAGTGTTGCCGAGCAGAAATCTAACCATCAGGTCAAATTTACCAGGCAGGTGACAGCGAAGACATGAGACGCTTACTGAGCTAATGGTTTAATTACTCACTCTTGTAAACAAGAAGTGCAACTCAAACACCTTCTCGATAGGGACAAACCAGACGACTTCAGAGGGTGCTCTCTCTGCAGCAGAGCTCACAGGGCCAATGCTCAGCACAGCACCACAATACCTCATTTATGAGAAACATTGTAGGGTAATCTTGATTTGATTCGATTTGCTGGGCTGTGCCGCCGCCAAGTGCACTCTGTCTCCAGTGGCAGATTGGGGCTGACATGCTTAATAAATTAATCTGCCTGACAAAGTGCTGCTCCCTCCCCTTCCTCCAGCCCCCCAGACATCACAGGAGGTCGGGAAGGAGAAGGGCCATCCTGATACCAGAGAAATGGGGCTGCTCCCCCTCACCCAGGCTGTGGGATGGGAGTCAGACCCAATTTCCTGCCCCACAGTGTTTTCCCAGGGTGCTGCATAAAAGACAGTGTGTTTAAACCAGTTTTCTATGCCTATATATCCCAATGCTCCTAGAAAATACTACTTCATATGGAAGCTTAAGTCTCAGCAGTGAGGATCTTCACTTGAGCTGTGCTCGATGGGAATTACTAAATGCAAACTAGGGCACAGAGAGCAACGACTGCTTTGTTCTACAGAAATGTGAAATTCAGTAAAATCCACAATGCCTTGCTTTTCTTTTAACTGTGTGATCCTGGTAACTAGCTAAAGCTTGCTGGATCTGATCCTGGCAATTAAAAAGCACAAATGCTCATCCTAAACACTTCTATACACTTTTCTCTCTTCAAAGACCTGTATCTTTTTTTTCCTGCCCCACACAGTTCATCCCACAGACAACAGCAAAGGCATTTAAAAGTCTCTGCAGGCAAGGCAGTGTTGTTCCCCATAATACACAGCACTTGTTTTGTGTAATTGGATCCTGTATGAAGGGGAAGACAAGAAAGGGCGAGCAGCAAAGCACTTTGAAATCCTAGAGAGCCACCAAAGCCCAGATCTAATCACGTCAGAGCAGGAAACAGAAGAAACACATTTACTCCTGGAGCTTTGGCTCCACAGGTAAGCGAGCTGCTTGGCAACGTTATTTCCCCCTGATCTTACTACTACTTCGAGCAAAACTCTGATGAGATTGAATAAATTTGGTTGTTCGGTTATAGTATGGAATGTAACTTAACGGGACTATAAGCAGAATGGTTTCTGTTTTGGACTACAATGGACCATTACAAGTTCATTAGCAGACAAATATATCATGCAGAATGTGTGGTTACTGAATGATTATTGCTACTGCATTTTAAATGGAAATGGAAGTAGCAAACACTGTCCTAGTGCTGATGTAGAGTGCAAATGCTGCGTGAACAATTTTGCATGGAAATCCCCTCCACAGACCTGTTCTGAAGTGGGCTAAAATCTCTGCCTTGAACAAATGCCATTGGGATGCCCAAGCAGATTTCACATCACTTCTGCTGCCTGGGTCTGCTTTTGACCCACAGGGACGTGAACTTCCAGAGATTTCCTGCTGCCACCTAGTGTTACCCACCGACAGAGTGAGAAGAGATTCCTAACATCAACGCAGCTTTGCGCATCTGAGGGACTTCAACACTACTGGAGGTTCAGCCAGCCCATGGAGTAAGAAACCTCTCAAGCTCCATGGGCGTTTCACTGCAGCAGCATTACTTTATTTAACCATTCATTGTCCATGCTTTGCTCAGGGGGTCATTGTTAGGGGGCAGACACCGGAAGGATCCTACTGCTTCAGCAGCCACCCTGAAGCATCACCTCCACCTGAATCGTCCTTTATGTGTCCAAGCCCTACTTCTGATCCCAGACATCTTCTGGGTCAGTGTGGGGAAAGTTCTGGAGGCAAAACGCTTGGCTAAACAGAGAAAAAGGAAACAACAGCCATGTTAGCAGCAATGGGGCCAGAGGCACCTCCAGGCAGGAAGATGGGAGCATGGCTCATTTCTCAGGGCAGGCAAACCAGTGAGAGGAGTTACTGGAACACTCTCCTGTAACTTTGTCTTCAGGGACCAACTTCCATGTTAAAAAAAGAACCTGATTATGAGTGTCCTTGCTCAGGATCTAATTCCTGGCTCATTTCAGGTTACAGAGTGCTACCTGGAGAGTATTCCCAGTCTGGTATTCCCAGAAGAGACCAGATTCAATTTCTGAAATGCTGATACTGAGTTTTCCCCTTTTATGTATAGATATATATGGGTTAACATTGTTTTTGAGCAGGCTCGTCCACCTCAGCAGATGCAGATGCGAATTCTAAATTCACTGCTAAACTTCACTCAGAGTACTGCAAAGTTCTGTGCACCCACATAAGCTTATATTAATTCTTGCCCTCACAGGATTCCTCCAACACTACTATTACTTAAAATCCCAATGTGCTGATGCAAAGTGTTTAAAAGCATTCTTTTCTAATCATATTGGAGAAAACTACTTTTACCCACTGAAATCTGTAATCTATATTATTGCCTGCTATTGCTGCAGGCCCAGGCAAAGTCCTTTCTCGTGTGAGCATACAAATTCAAATCAATGCCAATGTTACATGAACACAGATAATGAAGGAATTCTGGACAATACCCTTAGATCTGCACTCTGCAGAGAGCAAACTCTGACACTGCTCCAGGGACGAGCACAATGAGCTGGGGTGGACTGTGCAGGCGTAGGTGCAAGTCTACCTCCAAGTGTCTGCAGGAGGAGGGTATCAGTAGCGGAAGCTCCTTCAAGGATGTCAAGGACCTTTTAAAACAGGGACATGATCAGCAGGTAACAGATTATCACCTCTCCAAGGCAGTGGGGCAAAATGATGCACTTAAACCCTTAGCTCAGAGCTGGACTTGTCTACACAGTCCAACATGGACCAGAGCATCATTCTGTACCCAGCACTATCTGTGCTAGCTAGCGGGACCACCTCTGAAAACACATTTCTGCAGGCATTACCCCTGGGTCACCTGAGCACATTTAAAGGACAGGAACAAAATGGAATGTGAAAAACATTTTCTATATTATTTTAAACATTTTAAACATTTTTACAGTATTTATTCTGTGTGCCAGGTGAGGTTATCCACTGGCAACTTCAGTGTTTCTCTAGGATGGCCAGGTCCTGCTCGAATGCTGTGTCTACAGTTCAGCTGCAGACAGACCATCCAAACAAGTATCTTGGTTAGAAACATTAGGTGAATAGTTGATTTTCTGGTTCATTACTTGAACTGAAAACCTGAGGATTATTTTGTGTTTTGAGTCAAGCTGAAATGATAAGATGCTGGTTTTTTCTTCTCCAAATGAGGCTCTAGAAAAACAGTTTCAAGTCAGGCTGGATCATGTGCTTCAGTACTGTGAAACACAACGGTACAAAAATGAAAGAGCTGCTGCTAGAAAGCTGATCAGGAACTTTGCTGTTCAGAAAGCCTGGAACTCAAAACTGTAAAGAAGAACTGAGAATGCATCAGTTAAAAGCACTGTGGGAAGAGGTGCTTCCTTAGAATAGAAGACATTAGCACACTTTAGTTACAAGAGACCTACAATGATCATTCAGTCCAACTGCCCGAGCAAACTCCATACACCACTTAATGTACTTTTGACAGAGATGAAGGTGTATTAATGTCACTGCATGTACGTGACATGGGTAGGGAGAAGACCTGAGGAGGATGGAAGGAAAGGAGAAACTACTATTAGTGGGGCAATAGCACTCGTGTCCCTTAACTTCTGTCCTCTGGCCCAGGGTCCATCGGTAGCTCATGCCATGGTGGTACCAAAAGACAAGTTGCTGTAGAAAGGCTTCTTCCTGAGGCAGTGTTTTGATAGCAAAACCTGATACAAACAATTTCTGATCTCCAAAATGCATCCCTTCTAGCTGACACTCCTTACAGTGAAACTGCATTTCCCATTAAATGAACTACTAATCTGAAGAACGTCTTCCTATTCAGGCATTTTCTCTCTTGTTAAACTCAGCTTAACAGGCAGTACCAATATTCTTCTAAAGCACTTACTTAAACTTTTATTATTTTCTGAAATCAGTAAGAAATAACACCAAAAGTTCCCTCTGTACAACCTAGTACACGAGAACATATTACCCTAGTGATGTACGTGATACAGAACTTCCGAGCAATCTACTTCTGCCATTTATTTATACTGTGGTTGATTGTTTTACTTGCACAGCGAGAGATTTCCTGCGAGATCATACAACATTGGCAGCTTGGCTCTTCTAACACAGTGAGTCACAGCAAGACACCTCCATGGACACTAGGTGGCATATTTGTACTGTATCTGTACAAGGGAACATGGATATTAACTGAAGTCGTATTGTCACCTAAAAACCTTGTAAATCACAGAATCATAGAATAGTTAGGGTTGGAAAGGACCTTAAGATCATCCAGTTCCAATCCCCCTCCCATGGGCAGGGACACCTCACACTAAACCATATCACCCAAGGCTCTGTCCAGCCTGGCCTTGAACACCACCAGCGATAGAGCATTCATAACTTCCCTGGGCAACCCATTCCAGTGCCTCACCACCCTTACAGTAAAGAATTTCTTCCTCATATCCAATCTAAACTTCCCCTGTTTAAGTTTAAACCTATTACTCCTTGTCCTATCACTGCAGTCCCTAATGAAGAGTCCCTCCCCAGCATCCCTAAAATCAAACAGCTCTCAAAAGTGAAGCATTATCCCTTTGGAAAAAAAACCAAGTTAAATAAGTTCTGGTAGTTTCTTCTGGTTGCATGCAGCAACAAATATGTTCTTGATTAGTGACCAAAATTAACTGAAAGTGGGGCTGCCTTACAGAACAGAATCATAGAATCACAGAATGGCTTGGGCTGGAAAGGACCTTAAGATCATTCAGTTCCAGCCCCCTGCCATGGGCAGGGATGCCTTACCCTACCACCATGTTGCCCAGGGCTCTGTCCAACTTGGCCCTGAACACTTGCCAGAGATGGGGCATTTACCACTTCTTTGGGCAACCCATTCCAGTGCCTCACCACCCTCACAGGACAGAACTGCAAATAACTGCGAATCTGACCATAACCACTTGCAGAGAAGATCATCACAGAAGAACTCAGTTTTGCCCCCTCTTTACAACTACCTGAAAGGAGGATGGAGCCAGTCTCTTCTCCCAAGTGACAAGTGATAGGACAAGAGGTTATGGCCTCAAGCTGTGTGAGGGGAGGTTTAGATGGAGATAAGGAACAGTTCCTTCCCCAAAGGGTGCTCAGGCACTGGAAGAGGCTGCCCAGGGCAGTGCTGGAGCCACCATCCCTGGAAGGGTTCACACACCGTGTAAATGACGCTCTCGCTGCCATGGGTCAGTGGTGGCCTTGGCAGTGCTGGGAATGGTTGGACTGGATGAGTTTGAAGGTCTTATCCAACCTGGTTGACTCTATGAGTCTATGAAAGCCTGAGATCCCTCAGTCCCTGCAGGCTGCCGTCCTACTGTGTGCAACCATGCTTGCTGGCAAAACATTTTCCTTCCACCCAGGATTTCCTATGCTACCATGTGTTGGCTCTTGCCCCGTTTGTAGGCACCCACTCCACCTTCTCCCTGCTGGACGTGCACCAGGCCCAATGTGCGACTGCGAAGTGCGTGATTAGGAAACGCGAGTTCTTCAGCATGAATTTTCATGATGTGGCTACAACGAAGGGCCACAAGATGTCAGCAGCCTTCCAGGTCCCGTCCCAGGAAGAGCAATGCTGTGGGATGGGATCGCAGTCATCCTTCTTCAAGCAACAACTTCAGACAGTCCCACCTACAGAGTGTGACTGCACCATGACAAGAATCAGTACCATGGAAGACAGAGTACCATGGAAGAATCAGTAAAAAGAAGAAGCTATCAAGAAGGTAATAATTCAGGGGGGTTGAGGACAGAGTTCAGGACAACCACCATTTTGTCCATCTATGCCAAGAGGCAGACAAAGCTTTTGAGCAGATCTTTATCTCTAAACCCTTCCCTTTCTGATTAGACATCTCCCCGTGCAATCCCACATGGGATGAGAGGGCTGGGGGTCATCTAATGACAGCTGGACATCTCTGACTGCCCAGGCCCAGACAAGGGATCTTCATCTCTTTGAGGTCTTTGGCCACTTGGCAGCACTGTACATGGCCCTGGGCAGATGCTCAGTGTCCTCCATCTGAAGAATAACCCCAGCATGGTGTGTATGCAGAAGAAAATGGCATTTTTTCCTCCAGTAACTTGGCAGGAATGAGGACACTCGGCTGTTCACTGCACTGGGAACATGAGAAGGGATTTTAAGACATCTTCAGTGCAGTCCTGCTCTGGCAGCAGCAGACATTTAAGCATCTTAGAGGAGCATCTTTACAAAGCCAATGTTAAGCTCTTTTGACAAAAAAACCCAAAGTAAGGGTTCTGGTGGTTGCTTTCCTCCTATATTTTGAGGAGAGTGGAGAAACCACGAAGTTTTGCTGCCTAAGGACCATGCATGCTGCTTAGTTATTGATTCTGAAGCTTTCCAAAAATCAAAGGATGGCAACAAACTGAAGCTCCTGCGTTGTGCCACGGCAATGACAGGCCAAGCATATCATGTGCTGAGGGCAAACATACAAACCATGAGCTCCAGGCACATGGGACAACTGCAGCATATTAAAAGCAGGAGGAATGAAAGGCCTACTATCAGGATGTCAGGCTTCATGAAGCCTGTTTTAAGTATAGGAAGACACAGTTCACCTTTTCCCTGCAGTTATTTCAGTGAAAAATCAGCCTTTTTTCAAGCCTCCCTGCCTCCATAGCCCAAACCTATGAAGATCACTGCTGCTTTCCATTTCTCATGAAGTTTTCTGCTGTGTTTTACTGACTTGGGTTAGAATCTGAAATACACAATAGCCTGCCAGTATCTGGGTCACCCACACTGAGCAGGGGAATCCCACTATTGTCTCTGCTCATATCTGAAATGAATGGATTTGTCCAGTCAGTTCAGGCTTGGATTTAAACGCTGGTATTACCATGACAAGCCACCACCTACCACATGCAAAAGCACTACAAGCCTTTCATCCCAGTGAATGCAGAGGCACAACAATGACTTCTCCAGGATATCGGGGAGGCCAGGGCACTGCCTCTCCATCACAACTGCTCCTGCCTTCAAATATAGATGGAGCAATGAGACTATTTATCATTTATTGGTTTTATCCAAAGGGATTCACTATGTACCACCAGCTCCTACCTGCTTTGCAGACTGAGAGACAAACACCACTTACCAGGAAAGCTGCAAAACCTATAGAAGAGAGTCTTTCCCTTCCCCTGCTTCAGCTCTGGAGGAGGCCCAAAGCAAGCTAATGCCAGTTCTGTCTCAAAAACAAGATTCGTGCTTGCAAAGTCCACCTCTATGATCTGTGCTACTCCTCAGTCACGGAGGAGCATCTATCAGCAGGAACACTGCTGCCTCACACCATACAGGTAGTCAATACTGAAGTAATTGAATAGAGGACAATTTAGGAGGGCAGAATGGGAGAGTTACAGAGCTGCTGTATGACCTGATACCACAGCACGAACTAACTCTGGCCAAATGCCTCAGCCTGGCTTAACACTGTGACTCAGGATGCGATTACAAATCTTCTTCTGCTCCAAATCTGTGCATTCACAAGTGGGTTAATTAAACTATCAACTGCTGGGTGGAAAAAAGTTGAAAACACACATGAAGAATTCCATGTAAATTGAATGGGCGTGCTGAACAAGTCTAGCGACATTAGACAGTCTCAGTTTTGAAGGGGCTGCAACTGAGTTTCTCTCCGTAAGTTGTATCAAACCAAGGCATGTCAATTCTTATTAAAGGTACAGGAAAATGATACCCTGCAATGGAGTTAAAAGCAAGTTCTCAGATGACAGTCAATGCCTCTCAGTTGCTATTAAAACTAACCTGTCTTTTCTCACACTATTACGGAGGCCCATTTCAATAGGCTATAACTGAGACTCAGATAGGGAAAGTAACTGGAGGGTGAAAGCACATTTTCTTGAATCCTTCAGTTTTAACTCCATTTCCTTGTCTAACTCTACCTTTGGAGCAGTGGCATGCAATTCACTGCAGTTTAGGTGATCTGCTTCCAAATCCCCACCTTCCATCTATGCGAACATCCTCCCTGCGGGTGCCTCTGCAGATGGGCTCATCTGTGCTCAGCCCCATGGCCACTGCTGAGATGGGTACCAGGTTGTAGGAATCCTGTCCCCAGCACATTCATCCTGGGAAGATGTCATGGGATGCACAGCTGCATCAAGGACCACCATGGCTGAAGGCCACACTGGAGGAATAAGCTCAGCTTGGGAGCTGCGTTCTGGCTCCTGGCCCCAGCCCTTTCCTGGCTCAAGATGTATTGGTTCAGAAGCGCATCCCTGGAATACACACACATATAGGCCCCTGACATACAGACATATGTAGACCTCTGATATATAGACAGAAAAGCAAGAATTGGCAATTTATTGGAAACAACTGACAGTGATTTTCTCCACTTCAAACCGTGGCAATCACTCATTTAGAGCTTGATCATTCATATCCTGCAGTGTGTAGCGCTTCAATGGGATTCTACACATGATTTTGTAGGCTGAGACCCAGAGTTGTATTGCCCATATGGTGCTGAGGAAGCTTTAAAACCTTTGAAGCTTATGGATTTGTGGCTCTAGAACTGCAGAAAAGACATCCAGGGTCATTTCTGGTGCTAAGAAGGGCTATACAACAAAGTTACTCTCCTCCCCCAGCAGGAAAAGGTATGCCTACTTTTTTTTTCCTCATTATTGTGGGCCTCTATTACACAGTAAGATAATTTATTGTGGCAAAAAATCAGTAGTTTGGCCTTATCCCTTTGTCCTGTAGCAACACCCAGCAGTCCTGATCAGGAAGTGATGTGGAGAAGTGGTAAATGCAAATTTAGCAAAGAGCACTATCAAATATAAGTACAGGGTCTGCATTCTCAGGATTATGCGTTTTTCCCTTCGCTGCAGAAAAACCCACATGAAAATGAAATCCGGGATTTATTTTGCAGCTGCATGACGGTGAGATGGAGGCTACCACCATCACACAGGTGTGACTTAGCGGGATGTTAGGATGTGCCATCCCAGAAACACTGCTAAACTGGAGCAAATCTGTCTCCTGGAATCCGGAAGCTCTAAGGATGGGGATCCCAGAGCCATGCTGGTGCCCTGTTCGGTGCTGCTCTACCCTCCAAGCCCAGTTCTCTTTCCCAGCTGTCCAGCCTGAACCTCCCAAGCCACAACCTGGGGCTGTTTCCCCTCCTTTTACCACCTGGTGAGGCGCTCAGCACCATCACTGCTCCAGGCAGCAGTGGGTGGCAATGAGATCCCTCCCTGAGCTCCCTGCCTGTCTGAACAAGCAATTTCTTTTCTTTCTTTGGTGTACTTTTCCTTGTTTCCCTTGCTCCAAAACTGCCTTTGCCTAAAGCACCATTCCTAAACTAATTATCAAGGAGCTTTATGCTGCATCGTTCTGGGCCTCCACCAGGGCTTGTGGCTTTTCGTTCTGCAGCCCAGCAGCATGAAGCCCTGCAAGACCCGTGACTCACAGTCTTCTGGGACATTCATTCAAGTTCTATATATATATAACTCCTTTCCCCTGCAGCTCTACTATTAAATATTTGGATTTACAGCTCTCGCTGTACTTGCACACTCCCCAGCTGTGCCTGTCTCCCAGGACAGCCACTATTCGTGTTGCTTCATTGAGGTTACCTGCAGTTAACGGGAGGTTATGAAGTTCAAAAGTGACTTAGCACGATACCTTCATAGGAGCGAGCTGGATGGGAGTGATGCATGAGGGATCCACCATAGGCTTTGGCCTGTTGGCCGTGTCTGCCAGCAAGCTGTGCCACTGCTGAGGGAGTCCCGTGAACTTCTGCTCCCGGTGGTCGAAGCCAGTGTGAACCCGGTGCTCGAAGTTGGAGGGCCCAGAAATTTCCAGCCTTTTCTTCTTCTTCCCGAACATGGTGGAAAGATCTGGAGAAGTCACAGGGAAAGAGGAAAGAAAAATACATCTTTACGCTTTGTTGCACCCTGGAGCCACTCTCAACTGCACAGAAAATTGTAGTAGATGTTATTAGCCAAATACCTCTATGAACTTTACTCCACACATACTGTGCTTGAGATCTATACACACATCTGACCTCCTCGCAGGATCTGAGATTTGACAGACTAATCCACTCTCTAAACATGCTCAAAATACCTTATAGAGCAAGGAAATGACTCTATTCCAAAGGAGAGAAAGCCCCAGGCCCTGCTTTCGACTCCTCATGCCCCGAGCTGTGCTCTGTGAAAGCTCACAGCAATACTAGCAGCAATGCATGGCTTTGCTCAGAGGACAGCACATGGTGTAAGTGGTGAGTGTACTTTGATGCACTACAAAAGCAAACGCACACCCAGCTTTCCATCTGAAATCTATACATCAGATCTTGGAGAAAGGACAACCCATGCAGATGAGAGCCTGACCAGGCTATGCTCCTATCTAGATCTCACCCAGCAGCAGCGAAAGGGGGATTATTCCTGTGCTATTTCAGAGATGCAGAGAGACAGCTCAGATCTCATTCCAACCTGGTCAAAAGGCCTTTATCTTCATTCATAAAGGGTCCTGCTTAAAAAAAATACCATGTATCAGCTGCTATCATCATCACATTTCCATGGCATGACTTCTTAGGGAGAGAAATGATTTGCTGTGAGAGCCCCATGCCTTAATTGCAGGGGTTTATGCCTTAGTGGGTACAGCTCGCTGGGTCCTCACCAGCAGAATCAGGTAGGATTCATCACAGCAACAGCCTTACTCCTTGTAAGATACAGAAGGAAGGGTCAGCTCCTTTGGTCTTCATGTAGGTAATGTGGAGTCCTGTACAAGCAAGGAACTGGATGATCTTGGAGGAAATGGAAGCAGCTTGTGCACCAGTGGAGAGACCAGGGTTGAACTGGCTGCCTGGTAAAGCTAATCATTACAGCACTTACTCTACAAAGAGTAAGTGTTGTGGTCAACTCTTCAGTTGTTATTTCCTGACAAGAGCGGGTTTGTTTGCCTTCCTCTAGTCTGCTTTACCTCCTCCTGAGGAAGGCAGCAGGAGGGTTCACAGGACACACAGGGAGCACAGGCTGATAAGGCAAGAGAGGTTTCAGAGGGAAACTGAAAGGGATAAGGGTATTTGCTCACTCTATCAGCACAGGAAATAGCCAATACACTCCCAGTCTGAATTAATCCTTGGGTTTGGTGGTCCTGACCTGAAGAAGTGAAGCCTAATGATTATATCCAAGCAAATTCAGAACTGACTTTCGGAAGGACTCCAGAAACCTGCTGCGTAAGGCACAGAGAAATCCCTGGTCCCAGGGAAACACGCAGAGGTCCTATTGCTTTGCAACAGAATTCCATCCGGCCCTGGAAAAGTCCTCTGCCTGCTGTCTGCTGTCTGAGGACAGCTCTCCACATGGATCTTGTGGCCAGGACTTCACAAGCCCTTGAGCAGCATCTGCCTGAAACAGCAGCTGAGTGAAGAGGCAGCAGCTCTGTAAAACCCCCTTGTGTCACAGCAGAGCCCCAGCTGTAAAGTGCGGCCCTGGCTTTAGGATTCTGAAGGTGGAGAGGAGAAGCTCATGCAAGAAAACACAGTTGTGTTGCTGCTGCTGCAGAAGGTCAGATGATAACTCAGGTGTTTATTCCACACTCACTCCCCTTTACTGGTTTATTTAAAGACCAAGTCCATTATTTGAGAAGGAACTGCTGGCTGTTTTAAAGTCCCCCTGTGCATACCGTCTTTACATGGAGCAGACTTGCTCCCACTGGCCTTTCTTCTCGGGTCTCATCTTCTACACTTCCCTCTGCTTTATCCCCTTCTCTGAACTAACTCCAAACCTCCTCCCCTTTTGACAGTCTCTCTCTATCTGTGTTAACTTGCATATCTTCCTCACCTTCCCCTCCTGAAACCTCTTAGCATCACCTGGGTATATGGCCCTTTTTCCACTTCCAGCATCATGATCTTTTTATTTGCCTTCCTGGTGGCATGTCGGATACCCTCCAGCCCAACCCAAAGCCACCACAATTGGTCTCTGTCCAAAGACTATTTATTTCCAAGCTCAAACAGCAGCAGCCAGCAGTTCAGTTAGTACTTTGTTGAATTCACTGCTTACCCACAAATCACAGCCGGCTGCAGATCAGTGGCACTGGATTGATTTCATTCACCCTCTGGGATGTGAATCTATGAGAACTATTGGAGTCACATTTTAAACCATCAGCTCCAGACATGTACTTCTTCATCGGATCAATGCCAGTACTCACACGGTTTCCCACTGGACTTGCATCCTAATGCAGGTGTTGGATGCTTGAAGTCCTCCAGAGCCCCAGACAGCATCAGGTAAGTAAAAGCTCATCAGCTGGCACACTGTGTATTGCCATTTAAAAACATACAACAGTTCACTCAGTTAGATATTAATCCTGTTTCTAAACTGCTTTGATGCACTGTACCCTCTTGTTTCAATACCAAACGTGAAGTTTAGCCCAGCAGGACCTTTACTTTCTCAGGAGAATATTTCAGCCTAAAACCTGATGCCAAGGCCACATTTTTGCACTGGGATGGTGTCTGAGGTCTGGGCAGTGGGACCTGCTCCCCTCTGCCTGCAGCTCATGCTTAGATCAGCTTAAATTGACCATGAAGCTGTAGCAGGAGAGACAGGGCCACTGGCACCCCACACAGCAAGGGGGGCAAATGCACACATGCTATGCATCTCGGTAGCTGGAGAGCATCTCCTGCAGGGCTGTGCCTGTGGAAGGTGACCAGGAAACCTGGCAATAGCAGCCCAAGGCCCACGGGAGCAGAGCAGGAGTCCTCCACCAGCTCTGCAAACACCTGCTTGGCCCTACCAAAAGGAGCAGAGCCTCGACCAGCTCTGAAGGGTATCAATATTAAATGCTGTGCACTGTCGCCTTGTTCCATCAGCCTGCAAGGTCCACTGCAAAGCAAAGCTGACCTCTCTTTACTGTGGTCCCTCTAAATAACTTCAATATACACAGCAATTCCAAGGAAATTTCATTTTCTTTCTCCAAAGAATGGGAATGATGCTCCTTGTTTTCCTGATGTGTGTGAGGATGTGGGTTTGGGGCAGCCAAGCCTGTGAAACCTCTTGCTGCTGGCTCGTAAGAGCCCTGATTCAGTCCCCACTAGTGTGCTTAGTCCTCAGGCCTCCAAAGAGGAGAGATGATTAAATTTTGCCATAGCTTTATTGCTACAATACAAAAAATAAAGCATTTACTCATTTAACCAGGTGTGGAAGCAGAAAGCATCCTGGGCAAGTGAATAAATGACAAAGTTCTCTAAGGCTTACAAGATACTTCCAGGAATAAAGGTACCCAAGTGCTTTGAATAAAAACGATGGACCTTCCCAGGATGCCAGATAACACGTGTGCAACAAAAGTGTTATGAGATTATTATAAGAGCACAAAATGTTACGAACTTAATGTTCATTCAGGCACCTATCCATTCACTCCCTGTCACGAAACAGCAACCCTCTCACAGTTGTTAAGAAACCCTAATTTCATAATGGGATTAGTTAGGAAAACATCCTACAGACAACAAGGCAACTGCCTGTATTGAGCAGAGGCAAAGGGAAGCTCTGCAGAGCTGCCATGTGCCATCCTCCCCCCATCCTCCCCACACCAGAGTACTCATCCTTAACTAATTCCTCCTGACAGCCTCCAATGTACTGCTGGTTGAGCCACGTCTCTCAGCAAATGATGTCCATCACCTCCTGTGCTCACCCCCACAGAACGAGAGGAAATTAGAGGTATCCTACTCATGGCGTGTTGCTGTTTTCATGGGGATGAGCACAACCAGGCTGTCTGTCCTGTGCAAGTGCTTTGCCAATGAATAATCTGGCCCACTTCAACACCACGTAAGTGGTACAAGGTGACAGTCAACACAAGGAGGCCAGGAGAGCCTGTTTCAACTACAGCTGTTGTTGATGCCAGTGGGCTTGAGCTAGCTTCAAGGTGAATCAAAATCATTACAAAGCTTCAATGGGGTTTTTCTATAGACTTTATCAACTCTTATGCTGAAATGATGCAGCACAATCATTCTGTTTGTAAATAGGGGTTCAAAAGGGGAAGTCCTTCAGTTACAGCAAAGAGTTTAATAAATGCAACAGCATGAGATCAAAGCAAGTCTGTTGTTGAGTGGGAGAGCCAGGAGACAAGTCTGTTTTCAGCTTAGGGCTGTGATGCTGAGGCGTTCCTACAACCCATAGTCCAGCCGTGGCACAAGGGACTTTCTTTACCAAAGCCATTATGGAGAAAAAATATGGAAGTTTACTGGCAGAAAATCCAGTACTGGGGGGAAAATCAGACTCAACACCTCTCCTGCTGACGCTAGCTGCGCAACCCACAGCAGTGCTGCTCCCAGCTGCGCCGCTGGGGAATGTGAAAGGAGTAGGGATAGCAGGAGAAATGTGTGAGCCATGCTCTGCAGATACAGCTACCCCAATGCCTTTCTATAACGGTGATACTGGTGCTGTTCCAACTTCTGCCCAAGAAAGGAGCACCACCAGCTCTGCTGGTGCCTGCTGAGCACAGCTCCATCCAGCTGCTGCAGGAACGAGGTAATGCTGAAAGGGAGCTCTCAGGAGCAATCACTGCATTTTGCATTTAATGCGGTTTACCGTAGTGCCTAATAAACCAAATTACATGCTAAGCAGCACACCTTGCCTGTTAGATCTACCCCAGACTTGGCTCCCTTTCACTTCACTCCTTCCTATGCACAGAGCCATGGACTCCCACACTGGTCCAAATTTCACGCATGACTTTCAGTGACAGATCAGGTCTTCACATGCAGAGATAATTCCCTATGTCTAAGACATTACCTGTGCAAGGGACATGGACCAGCAAAATAAATCCAATCTGCGAGCTACTGCATTACCATTGTGCTGCCTCCCAACCACAAATGAAGGTATCTTTTCCCACTAAGAATTATCCTACGGCCCTATCCTGGAGCAAGAGGATGGCAGCTGGAATTAAAAGAAAAAAGGATGCCTTCAATCCTAAGATTAATTGTATTCTGTATCTTTTATCATATCCTAAATAAGAACAATCCAGTCAAGCCAGCAAATAAAAGTCTATTCAACTCTACCTGACACAGTGCCAGACTCTGCTCCCAATGACAAAATCAGAGCCACCTTTTTCTTCCCCTCCCAGTAGCTATTTTAGGCTAAGGGGAATTTAAGTTTCCAGCTAGGAAACTTGGAAAGGCTTAATTTGGCTGCAGTCTTGAAATCTATCAAAGTCCCAAATGCATCCACTAAGCACTGACAACAACACCACTTCAACTTGCCATCTCACATGAACCCACAGACTAACACTGAGCAAAGCACTGTGATATTCACCCATACATAGAACCATAGAATAGTTAGGGCTGGAAAGGACCTTAAGATAATCCAGTTCCAAACCCCCTGCCATGGGCAGGGACACCTCCCACTAAACCATGTCATCCAAGGCTCTGTCCAACCTGGCCTTGAACACTGCCAAGAATGGAGCATCCACAGCTTCCCTGGGCAACCCATTCCAGTGCCTCACCACCCTCACAGTAAAGAATTCCTTCCTCATATCCAATCTAAACTTCCCCTGTTTAAGTTTGAACCCGTTACCCCATGTCCTATCACTACAGTCCCTACATACAACCATACAATTACTATATAAAGTTAGTAACTAGAATAACAGTGAGATAGGTGTTTTTAACTAAAAATCAACCTTTTAATGATTGTTTAGCATAGCTACATAAGCCCTATATTTTTAATTACAGAATTCCAGCAGCCAGATGTTGTGTCCCATTAACTCCAGGGGATCATCTGCGTCCAGCAGACGCATAATCCTGGGAAGCCTGAAAGTATTTCTTATGCACACCTTGCTGCTGCTCGAGCACATAGCTGGGCTATCAATATTCCCAAGGGAGAACTCGGAGTTCACTGTCTGCCTCAGCCCAGCAACAGGTTTGCTTTTGAAACAACCAGCAATTAGTTTATTTTCAATTAGGAGGCGCACACTGTGTTAAGTCCATCAGCCTCTATTTTTTCTGCAGGGATTCCCTGTGGTTTCTCTGCTGAGCAAATCATCAGCAGAGCCCTTTTCCCGTGTGGATGGCATGCCATTAGCATCTAAAAACCGCCTTCATGCACACCGAGTATCATCTGCAACCCCCCCAATGCCACCCCCCAGCCAAAACAACTGGTTACAGCCAGGAGTGTCAATAAAATGCTTCATTTTTAAGAACTTTAACGAAAACACCGAGTGCAGAATGGGAGATGGGTGCAGCGCGCTTTCCTTTGATCAGTTTTACTTACTAATAACAGTTTTCTGTAGCACAAGGACCTCAATTACTCCCCTCCAGAGCCAGCAACACACAGCAATACATCATTAGCTTCGCCAGCTTCTGTTCCCGTGCTCTGATTAATTGTAACCTTTCCTGATATTTGATCGTAAATGAAGGGATATGAATTGAGAAGCACAAATTGAATTAACGTGTCAAGCCAGCCTGCATAGCCAGTGCTCCAGATAAATGGGAGCTGGGCTGATACTCCATCTCGAGGAGAAAGCAAATGTCTGGTAGGGACCGACAGCAGCATAAATTGCAGAGAAATCGGGTGTGAGATGTAAAAATGACATTGGTTCTTCTTTAGCTCACACTGGTTCAAGTCCCTGCTGCTGAGCCAAACGGAAGGAGATCAACACGTATCTGTGTATCTCCATAGCCATGAAAAGGAGGAAAATGCTTATTTATTTATTTATGGGATAGCAACAACAATAGTTAAGTTTTGTATTTCCTTTTTGTTCGCTTTAAGGACGGTTCGAAGCTTCTCAGTGGGGACCATTTGCTGCTGGCTGAAATCAGAGCATGAGTTTCCTTTGCAAAGACAAAACCCCTATGTCTCGATTGCAGGCGTATATTTTAAAAAGCACTTACCTCTGTTTTTCTATTTTAAACTGAAAACACAGAGAACACTACTCTATTTTCCAGGAGATGAATCAAGAAGCAATACCTGGAAAAGCAGAGCGGACTAAATGAAAAGGCATTTCCATAAAGTTAATGGAAAGGCTCTTAAAAAACTCAATGGTTTCAGGCAAATCTGACACACCAATGTGATTCTGGAACAGAGGAGATATCCTATTTGACTTCCCAGATAAGATACTCCTAAATACTTTCCTAATTCCCAGAGGATCTTTCTGGATGTACAGGATGGAGATGAATGGAACTAGGGGCAGCTGCCTATAGAGCACACTCAAAGCTCAAGTAGGTGGGTCCTGTGGTCATGCCTTGCATTTATTAATTCATATACTGGTCTTATATAGAGAGACAATTTCATTACTACTTTAGATACAAGGTAGTTTAGACCTCGTAGAAGGATACTGTTTTGTCATGCGGATGGACAAACACCCCATGCAAAGTGAAGCCCAAGTTGATTCATCTAACTGGAGACCCCATCTCCTGTGATACCTGCTTAGCCCTCTGCTCTTACTTGGTATGATTGGAGCATTTCAACTTGGGAATGATAAAATAAACCCCTAGATAACATTCTGGCATACTTTACTAATGAATCAAGATGACTGACTTCAAACATTGACTCTCCAGCAGCAACAAAAAGGATCTACAAATCCGGATTGAACTAAGTCAGCAGGCACGGCCCAAATATTGAGAGTCTTCTACCACCTTGCTAAGCTCTTCCAGACATGAATAGTGTCACTGATGACAAACTAATCCCCTGTGGCCAAACAGTTTTTCTGGACAAATTCTGTATCATTTTTAATTCAAAGAAAGTATAGAAATACCATTTTCAATGCGTGCCCACAAAAGTTTTAGGAATAAAAAAGCTTGATGGTCAGTAGGATTCAACTCATCCCTACAGATTTTCTAGGCGCCTTCTATTTTTGAGATGGGACAGACTTGTAAGACATATAAACACTATTAAAATACATGCCTTAATCATGGAAAACTATATACCGAGGGACTGGACAACGCCTGACACGTACAAAAGTGCCACCATTCCCAATGTCTCCCGATAGCAATCTCCTCATTTTAACCTTAGGTCAGATGAGCCCACTTTTCAGTGTTCCTGTGTCACTGCACTATCTAATAAAAATACAGTTAAACAATTACAAGGTGTCCAGCACTTGTCATTGTCCATGTTTCTTTTCAATCCCACAATACCTTGTTTATGGTTGAAAATGCCTTCATTCGTCACAGCACAGCAGGGTGTCTCTTGATAGCTGGCCCAGGAGACATATCTAATAGAAATGCACAGTGGAACAAAAGACAGGGAAAAAATAATAACAAAAGGCAATGTATGCTTCCAGAGAAATAGTCAAAGCTGGTACCGAGTGGCCAAACTAGGATTGATGTACTCCAGGGAACAATACTCATTCTTCCTATTGAAAGCTACTCTTGTACGAGGACTCATTTCCACACACTGACTGACATGTGCTTTCCTAATTTAGAAGTCTTGTGATTCCCAGTGGATTTTAATGCTCAGTAATTTTCAGCCGAGTATCTTAAATGCATGCATTGTAGTCAGTCACTATTATTTAACACACAAGCACATATATATAGATACGTACAGACAGAGGAATCAGTCTGCAACAGCTCTGGGCAGATGAAAGAGAAAAAAAAGCCAACCCAAACCCCACCAGCCCCTGGAGGTAACACAAATAATTTCTATCCTTAGCGACTGAAAGGATTCCAGATTTTCAGAAGCAAACGGTGCTCTGGGATAATTAATGGCATTAACTCTGCAGGAAATGCTGGACACCCACAGGGAGGGGGTATTAAATAAGTCGCCCATTAAATGAGACACTGCAAATCTGAAACTTCAAAGCAGTTATTTTTCTGAGTTGATATTATTATTAGTTTAAAATAGAGAGTTAAGCACCACAAAGGATGCACTCTGTATCTATCCTTTGAATTAGAAAAAAGTAAGCACTAAAAGGAAATACTATCAAGAACGAAAGTGATGATGTACTGGCAGAGAAGACAGGAAAGCCCGCAGGAAATACCAAACCCAGCATGATGACACAATTATTTCTTAATTCTGAGTATTATTCCTATAGGTTGAGGGGCTGCAGGATAAGGAGTGCAAGGATATGAAATCCCACATCTGTCAAGAGAAAGGACAGAGCAAAGTGCTTGAAAAGCACCAGGTTACATACACCTTGCTGCATTTTGGGCTGCGTCCTCAGTGCTCTCCTGGCAAACCCTCAGCAAAGTAGATGGATTAGCACCAACTTCTAGCACAGTGAAGGGGACATGAAGTGTCTTGCTTTGGTTTGGCATGTAAAGCTTTAGTTTTAACCCTCTGAAATGGAGTTTCCTCCCCAGTGCTTGATGGTAGTCAGAAAGACAACATTACAAACATACCAAAGACCAAAGTGTGCTAGGCTTTTCAGACTAACCACAAGACCATGCTGTCCATCACAAGTGCCTTGTATTTACTATTGATGTATCATTATAATTTGTAGAAAAAACAGCTTTTACTTTAAAAAAAGGATGCAAAATGCTTTCTAGGTCCCAGAACCAGTTTATCCTGTGTTGGTTGCATCCATGAACACACCAAAATGGCATTGAGAGGTGCCTGCCCAGCACAGGTTATTTTACAGCACCCAGTGAGTGCCACGAGGCAGGCAGTGATGAGCAGGAACAGGACCAGATGGGGACATGTGCTTGCGACAGCATCACATGCTGCTGAGACACATGAATGAGGAGGGGGCTCTAGAGCCAACCTCCTGCCATAAATCCTCACTGCTATGGTTGCATTCTATACACTGATTTTTTTCTTCTATAACAATACTATCTGGGTTTATTTTACTTCTAAACCAGTACAGGCTGCACTGGTTCTCAGGAGCTGCTCTATTACCATAATATTTGTAATAAAGTCTGCTTTCCAGTGAATGATCAACAGAGACAAATGCTTCTTAATGCATAATTAATGGCAAGCCTCTGATCAGAACACTCTTTAGGATGAAGCACATCTTCTGACCTGTGCTTACCAAAAATGGAACCAAATCAGATTATTTGATACGTCAAAATAACTTTAAAATACAAACATGCTCACAGATTAATGCACCCACAGCAAGTGCCTGGAAGATGAAAATCCCGTTTGTTGTTATCACTGTGGGTTTCTTACCTTAGTATCAGGTTTTGCTCTGTATCACTAACATATAACTGAAGGGAAAACATTTCCATAGTCTGCAATAAATCAGAAATGTGCAGATTCTACTTGAAATTTTTACTTACATATTTCCTGGTCTTTTTCCTCACTCCGCACTGTGCTGAAACACTGTTTTGAAAGTCAATTCTTATCCTATTGAGTTGCTGTCATGTCATACTCTGTTTCCATATTAAAAATGGGAACTAATCCCTTGAAGGGGTTGCTGGAGCTTACTATTTATTACCGTCTTCCAAAAGTTTACCATAAGCTCTTTATACAGATCACTGAATGTGTATAAAGTGATGTCTGCCCCATCCTCCTCCCTTTGGATCATCTCTAATGACCAATAATTGCAACCGAGTAATTCCTCACCACTGAGTTTTTCAAGTGGAGAGACCTTGCCATGCAGACTGCATTTTGCCACCTCCAAACACCAGTTTGGAAGAGATGCGTTTCACCTGATCTCTGTTTATGTAAGATATCTCTTATAGAAGTTACAAGGGAGAAATGGAGGCCTTTTATGCTGTATATGTGAAACTCATGGAAGACTTGAAAGCAGCCACAGAAAAGCAAACCAAAACCATCATATATTGTAAACTGAATGAAAAAACCCACACAGTTTTATGTCTGGGCAATCAGTGCCAATCCAGAAAGATGAATGCTACTGTGATTTTTATACCGTTTTCCATAATTTTAACAACAAAAATAGAGACAGTTTTTCACTGCAGGAAGGTTTTGGGCAACAAGAGGAATTACTGCATTTCAGATGGCCACCACCGCCACCTCCCAAGAACTGATGCTGCAACAGAAAGAGGCTCCAATTCCTTCCTTTGGATGCACAAATGTGAGTCACTGCACTGTGCAGGGCCCATTCATATGCTCTTTTGCCTCTCCAGGATGAGAGGGTTCATCTGAAATGGCCCAAACAGACACTTCCAGCCTCTCAAAATAAGGCAAGGAGATTGCCAAGTGGCCAGATAAGATGACTCCTAGAAATACTTGTTCAGAAACACCAAGAGAAGCTGCCCCATGACCATGTCTATGAGCTGGTTCAGTTTCCAAACTCGTAGACAATTACACCAACATAAACCTCTTCTCTCCCAGCAGAAATGCTCCTACACAAACAACACGGCATCATCCTTCCCCAGCCCACAGCCCAGACCAACTGATTCTGCAGGCAGCTCCAAAGGAGGCTGTTTCACCAAGGAAACACCATCATAACAGGGAGTCTGTGAGAGAAGGCAAGATCTTCTCCATGTATGTTACGAGAAACCTTACTTACTGCAGAGGGGGAGATGCTGAGCCTATGTAGAGGTGAAGAACTTGGCTCGCGTCCTGCTTAGTGACATGGTGCCAAGGGCCCAGCAGGCCATGAGTCCTCTATGTCCCAGGAAAGCACATATTTAGCATATTTGTATCTGGGATGAAAGGATTTGCAGGTCCTTCTTGAAGCCTCTGCAGCAAAAATGCACCATCAATTAGAAGATCATAATTAAAAAGGACATCTCTGCTGACTCTGGTTGCATCCACCGCTGTTTCCAGAGGCAGAGAGATTCATTCCTCTTTGATTACCCACTTTGTTCCTGAATGACTCCAGCAAAGCTGCTGGATACAACAGGGAAATCAAAGATGAGCTGGGAAAGCAACTGCAAAAAAATGCATTAAGGAAACACAGGCGGGTAATGCCACGTGGTGGGAGCCGGAGTCAGCACTTTGGATTGCAAAGTTTGCTGGCTGAGAGAAGAATTAAATGAGCAGAAAGAGTTCAGATCCTAATGGAAATAGTTTCTAACCAGAACAAAGTTATTGTTTCTGGTCAAATGAAATACCTTGTCCTACAAAATCTTTCATTTTCACCATTTTCTTTTTGTTCTTAAATATGGAATCACATAAACCTCAAAAGCCATTTAAGATAAAAATCCCCAAAATGGTAACTTAGGTTTTTCCTCAAATTTTTGGCCATGCAATTCAACAAATTCCCTGATACTTTTTATTTCAGCTGATGAAAATCATCTGTGTTCTGGCTGGGCATCAGAGATCACTTTCTGAGTGCTTCATGGGGCAATAGAAAGGTTTTAGCCATTATACTCAAATTATGGGAGACATCACACACAACTGACAGGAGCATCTTTACAACACATCCCTGTAAGTTAGTCTCTGTACTCCCCACATGCTACTGACTCAGCCTGTGGCTGCACCCTGGGCACCCACCCGTGTGTGCAATGGTGTGCAGTGCCCAGGCTTGAGTTCAGCCGTGCTGGCAACCCTGGCTTTCCACATGATTTCCAGCTTCTTCCAGATAAAGGCAGGAAGATACCTTGAGTGTTTTTTTAAATGATTATGCAAAGCACAGTGGGCTGTATAATACCTTTTCCAATACACCTCCGTTTTAGTACTCTGACAGTAATCAACCGTGTTATTAGAACTGTTCTTTCTCCTTATTACATACAGGCTGATGTTTTAAATGGAAATAACATCATCTTGCCCCCCTGTGTTTCTTACTTGTGGTGTGTCCTTGAAAGTACCCAACGCTCAGGACGCCAAAAGCTGAAGGCTCAGCTCGCCCACATGGAGATGTGATATGAATAAATCAGTGCCAAGTCCATGTGAGCTGCTTTTCTCCCGCTAGCTGGGGCTCAGGCTGGAAGAGCTGTATCTGCAGAAGAGCTGCCATGCAGCCTTTAACTACCCTTAGTGCCATTTAACAACACCAGTCCATTCAGTATATACTGATTCAGTTGTTTAAGTGACAAATATGCATTTGATTTTTACAGAGAAATGAAAAATGTATATATTTACCAGGGGGTGTGACTGTTTCTTTAACAGACTTTGACTTAAAGAAGAAAAACTTAAAGGAAACTCTAAAATTCAGACTTCAAACTTCATGCTAAGGGCCACTATCAGATCTGTTAGGGCTAATCTTGTTCCTCCGTACATGACGAGAGCAAAGCTGTGTACCCACTGCAGCATGTTTGGTACCTCCCTAAAAGTCATCTTCAAACGCCATTTATCTTTTGCATGGTGTAGAGCTGTATCATCACAGACTTGGGCTTTCTGGAGCACCATTTGGGTCCCCATTCAACTGCTGTCAGCTTCAGTGGGAGGACTCTGACCCTAGAAATAGCCACTTTCTTCTCTGTTTCCCTCTGCTGATAACAGGATGAGAAAAATAACCGTACGTGGTGACAACACATTTAAGAGGAGGGAGAGGGGGAGCACAGTTGACTTTATTTGAGAAAGCTTATCTTCTATTCCCTTTTCTTTGTAACACAGGCAGCCTTTTGCTGCCACTATCTCCCATGTCTCAATAGAAACCAAAGCTCAGCAACTTGAACTGTGCCCACAGAAACCACTTCATCAGTGGTTTCTGTCCTAAAGCTGGACACAAGCTGCCCTGCACTTTATCTCCTCCAAATCCAGCAAAGTTTATATTCATCAGGAAAGGAAAGGCAGAAATTTCCAACCTGGAAAATCTCCAAGCCAATATTTATAAATAAAGTCTAATTTCATTACCAATATACGTATTTTTTAGTCCCACTGGGAGGAAGCAATCCCGCTATTTAACATGCAACTACTCGCCTATCACGTTTTTAATAGGCAGTTTTCTAACTCAGAGGAAAAGGCAAAGCAGAAGAGCAATAATCTGAATGTGAGCATCTGAAATGCTCCACTGAACTCCGCTCCAGGAAACAGAAGAGAAGACTTTTCTTTCCCTGCCGCTGACAGCTTTCCAGTGCCGCTGGCATCCATCACATGTGCAGAGGCAAATGCTTCCACACTTGGTAATAATCAGAGCAAGGAAATTATGGATGGGGGGGAGGAGGAACTATGGGTTTTTTCTCTCTTGGCTAAAGGCATACTTAAATCTGAAGAGTGCACAAAAGGAACTCAGTAGTAGCTTCCTCCACTTCCACTTCCCAAGCAGAGCCAGGACTCCCTGCAGTTCTTCCATGTCACCCGTTTCTCCTGGGCTCTCAGTTTTGCCGTGCTCCTGCTCCCTGTACCAAGCCAGGGCAAAGGACCTTCTCCACCAGCTGCTACCTGTTCTTCCCTGCACCAGTCCTCTGTTATCTATGCACAAAAAATAATCTTCCAAACCTCATTTCAAATCCAACTTCATCACCAACCAATCCCCCATCCATACCCTCACTGTCACTTCGGGTTATTGAGAGCAAAGCTACTCACTCCTCAGTCCCTCTCTCTTTTCAACTCGTGATGTTTGCTGCAAAATAACACGAGACCAAAGAACTGCCTTTGGCAGAACAGCTTCTCACCATGGCAGATAAAAAAGGGTTTTCCTTAAAGTCATCATGCACTGAAATTAAAAAACACACAACTAGGCAAAGCAGAGGCAAACTTGGGCACTGCAAGGACCAGATAGGAAATACATCCGAATTATGGTTACAAGGACACAGAGTAAAAGCAAAAACTGATGTAAAAGACACAACCAGATGCCTAAAACCAGAACAGAACATTGATAAACGATTAAGATGTCAGGTTGCAGGAGGGGTGTTACACATTCTGTATCGCTACAAAATCAGCTTTTGAAAGTCCAAGACTTTAATAAATCAGAGCAGGTTGTTTCACAGATGAGATACCACCAGTCAGTTAAATTGCAGGAATAGAAGTGGGGGTTTAATTCAAGCTTCTCCAGAGAAGAGATTTGTCTGAAAGAGGTCAATCAAGCCTTCCACTCACACTAATCTCTTCTGTTTATCTAAAAAAGTCTGGAA
This sequence comes from Psilopsiagon aymara, assembly GCA_024733675.1. Classification (NCBI taxonomy): domain Eukaryota; kingdom Metazoa; phylum Chordata; class Aves; order Psittaciformes; family Psittacidae; genus Psilopsiagon; species Psilopsiagon aymara. The sequence continues at coordinate 8,439 of JANRGW010018684.1, read as the reverse complement.
TGAGGGAAAGATGACGCCAGGCCAGCAAAGCAAAATTCTCCTAAGGATGCACCAGAGCAGAAACCTGCAGGTCAGCTTGCTTTCAGCTGGGAGAGGCACAGGCAGAAACTGCAATCAGTCTGCAATTCATATGGATGAATCAGGTGGAGATGATTCAGACCAAATTATTCCTCAAATTATCCCTCTGAGGAAGGTAGCAAGGCTTTTGGTACAAGTTAATACTTTAACTTACAAGTCTGGTTTGGAAAGAGTCCCTGTGGTCAGGGCAGAAGAGTGTGGACCCTCAAAGAACCTGCTTCCATTTTCCTCCAAGAGTCAGCAGCTGCCTATCCCTGCCCTCACAGCCCCCTTTCCCTAACGGCACCATCACCATTTACATTCATTGCCCTCAAGCTTTTGAGTCACCAGTGGTCGTTGAGGTCAATATATTTGTTTCTTCTGCTCTTTGAATGCTGAGGGTTTCAATGGTTTTTTCCTCTCTCTTTGGCCCCACTGTAACTCATTTCTGAGCTTCCTATAGCAAAGCAGCAAATGCCAGGCAAACCACATACAGTGCTGCCCATCTGCTTCCCACTGACACCTTCCTCCTCGCCCTGTGTTGCATCCGCTTGGCGGTGTACGTGATATTTGTGACAAGGTTTTCTGTCTGTTAAAGACTTATCCCGCTGAATCAGAGAACAGGGAGAGCAGCATTATCCATTGCCAGAGCCATCCCTATATAGTTTTCTTCAGTGCCTATTGGCACCAAGCTCTTTTCCCCAACATAAAACACTAGAAGAAGCTGCAGAAAGTTTTCAGCATGTTCATGGAGAAGGTGGGGAGCCATCACCACACTGTGACAACCCCCAACCAGCAAAAGCATCACTTCACATGTATTTGCCACGACACTGATTGCATTAAAGGATGCTCCCAGCATTTAAGAGAAAACCCTTGTGTCTGTAGCAAGGACACAAGGACAACGCCTATAGGGAAACCAGACACAGGGCAACAGGGTAGCAGGGAGGAGAGGGGTCAGGAATGGGAAATGCAGGAGTGATGAGGGCATGAATGTTGAAATCCCATGGGGGTTTCTCCAGGAAGATGGGATCAGCACAGAGGTATCAATGTGAGTGGCTGGTAGAGGGGGAGGCTGAGCTGGAGGGGGCAGATGCAATAGAAAATAGAGTAAAGGAGGGGAGGTCAGGTGAGAAGGAGCTGAGTCAGTTGGGTGGCTTTCACTTGATCCAGAATGGAAGGGGAAAGCCAACTGAGTGGCTCTTAGAGGACAGGGAGGATGACATGGGATCAGCCATGCTTTACACAGGATATAGTGATGGTAGCACCATCAGCTTGGTGTTACATGGCTGCAGGTCCCCTCTGCTGGGTCTGCCTTGTGTACTTCTCCCAGCACCCTGATCACTCAGCACTGAGTTAATCAGACACAGACCCAGCCTCAACAGCTCCACTCCCCCAAGAGGAGGGCTCCATAAATCCACAAAACTCCTTTGGGCTTGGCTCTTGGCAAGCAGGACTTTCAGAGATCAGCAACACCCCATCTCCATCCATGGCCCCAGGAACAGCAGAAATCACTCAGCATGTGTGAGTAACACTTTGCTCTCTGCAAAAACATGCTTGCAACTGGCTTCTAGGTTATTAATTTATATAGGAGCAGCTAAAGGGGACTTGTTTCTGCACAGATTTATCAGTACCAGCGCGTTTCTGCAGGGTTGGGGGAAGAACTTCCACCCATTTGGAGTCCATGTGGTTTGTCCCATGCTCTGCCTTTCTTTAAAAGGAACAATCTGCTTGCACAGCTGCCTCCATGGAAACAGAAACTCTGTGGTGCTGGCGAAGCTCCAGGCTCAATGGGCTCAGATCAAACATGGAACTCTGTGTTTCTTGATTCAGAATGCCGAAACCTCAAGCCGGGATCCCAGAGCCCAGCCAGGTCTCCACTGGCTTGTTGGGCACCACTGGTGAAGCTCCTGTGGGTCAGGTCCCACATCTGGCCACATCTGTGCAAGCCAACTGCTGAGAAATGGGCCAAGTGAGGCCTCAGGGACGCTTGAGGAGGTGAAGAGACCAGACAAAGCTCTTTAACTTGCACACTTGGTTAACTCCGGCTGTGTTAATGCAGTTCCTGGGCTACCGGAGCAGCAAATGGAGATGAAGGTAAGTGCGTCCCTCCTGTAATGAGCTCTGAGACCCAGCACCCAGTAAATCTAAATGAAATTTTTTTAAATCCCTGCAATTTTCATTTTGAAAAGCTTGTTTCCACTTGTGCTCTGCTGGCTCTGCCCCCCTGTACCCTGCTGCATCCCCCCAGCAAGGTCAGGGTGCTCAGGCATCGGAACAGGCTGTCTGGGAAGTAGTGGCATCACCATCCCTTGTGTTCAGAATCTATGCAGATGAGGTCCTCAGTGCCATGGGTTAGTGGTGGCCTTGGCAGCACTGGGGTAATGGCTGGACTCGATGATTGAAAGGTCTTTTCCAACCTGGTTGATTCTCTGATTCTAAGGGTGGTGGCAAAACGCAGCAACACCTACTCCGTTCTGGCACCCAGCTTCCAAAGGAGGACAAATTACTCCTTTGAACCTCTGAATCTCATAATCTGCGGCTTTCAGACTATCAAAGAGGATGCACAGCAGCTGCACAACCAGAGCACAGGTAGAGACAGGGGATTTGCCCTCTGGCTTGGGAAAATCGGTCCAAGCGTAATAAAACACATAAGATCTTCTATCATCATTTGTTCAGCTCCATAAATCCCAGAGCATAAATCAGGCTGCTGGGGAGAGCGGCTGTGTAGGAATCTCTGCAGGAGGAGGAGGAGTGCTGTGACCTCCTGCAGCATCACGGTGCCAGTTCCAGGGCTCCTCTGGTTACACATGGATTTACTGCCATAGACAGCAAAGGAGCTGCTCAGTCGTAGTACTATAAATACCAGCAGAATGGCGCTTGGTGAATGCTTGTGGTTGAATATTAGGGAAATGCAGAATTCAACAATCCCTAATTGTCCTTCAGTCAACAGCACCTGTTTAAATTACTGTTATTATGGCAAAGATACTGAAATTGCTAACATAAACACAACCAGGGATTGCAGATGCTGTAGCTTTCCCACCAGCAAGTGTTCTGCTGGCTGCTAAATATTTTCCCTTTCAATACAGGAACACCACCTACAGCAGCAGATACCCAGCAATCAGGGGCTGCTCTGGCATCTGCAGGGAGCCTTCAAGCAAGGACAGAACTGGTGAAGGAAGAAAAACACAACACAAAGGCCCTGGGGAGCTCAGGAAGGGAAGGCTGACCATGGACCCACCTCAGGGCTGAGCTGATTAGGTCTCGTCCCATGATACTGAGACTCATGGGACCCACATGTGCTGGGGCTCATGGCTACTGCAGGATGAAGAAACATCTTCTATGAGGGCAACCACTTGATCCAGCTGGGAAGGCAAAGCATCCTGCTGGTAATGATTAAAAGAGGTACGGAAAAGATGTCAAGAGAGACCAATGGAAACATCAGCCATGTGTCACATAAAAACTGAAAGAATTTCTTTTCATGGACATGGCCTATTTGTCAATAAATACTGTTTTGGAAGATCTGAACTTACCTGCGGACTTGAGCTGAACTCAGTGCACTGATTCATCTCTCTTCTTCGTCAGAAATGGAGGGATTGCTCATGAAACAGCTGCTAAGGAAGAAAACCAGCCAACACTGCTCCTATGCCAAAAGGCTATGCAGCTATGCAGCTCAGCTGGGGTGGGAGAAGCTGGTCCAGATCGCTTCAAGTTCTTATTCAGAGCAGGGATTTAACAGAGGATCTTCAGAAGGAGCTTCCTTACCATCATCTATAAACTCTCTGGTACTGGTGACTCTCAGTGTCTCCTGAAAACAGAGGCTGGGACCTGGGTCAGCCCCCTGCCAGCAGTACAGCTCAGCTTCTTCTTTTGTGCTCTGCCGAGGAAGCTTCCATCCTTCCCAGATTTGCTGCTCACAATCCCAAACTCAGGAATGGTGAAGCATACTTGACAGCTGCCAAAGCCAACAGGAACACTAAGTATCTCTGGCAGGATCAAACCCAACAGGTCTTACGCCATTCACCAATATGAGGCTCCAGACCCATCCACCAGCACCAGTCACTGCTGCGCTGGGTACCAGGAGCCCTCTGCACACTACAGGATAAGGCCCCATTGATTACACCTTGGCATCCCGCCTTAGAGAGTTACACAGATGACTCAGTCCCTCAACAGCAACAGTAAATTCAATGAGCAATGGTATTTCCACGCACAGAGAAAAAAACATGAACACTTGTTAAAAACACCACTAGTGCAGACAGGGAAGAGATCTTGAGCTGACACGAGGCTTTGCACATCACTGAAGCTCAAGCAACTGCAAAATCTGGCCCAGAAAACCTCTGATTTGGTTTTGTGCTTACAAAATACAATTCTAAACCAGACAGCACCAACACCCCCAGCTCTGCTGATGAATTACATTGATTTAACTCTTCTGAGGGGCTCTGGCTGAACTTGATGTCAAAGAGCCTATCTCATCCCTGTTATCATAATAACTGTAGGTACGAGATGAGAGCTGCATCTGCTGCACATGCAGTGCAGGGAGGGCTTGCTGCCTACATGGAAAGGGCAGACCAGAGAACAAACCTAGTGGGACAAGCCCCATTTGACCACATGGTGATTTATCTACACCGTGCCCGGAGGCTGGGGTTGATTTCAAACCTTTGAGTCCACCTCTTCTCGTGTGTTTCCAGGTCTGAAGCTGAGGGGGGGGGTGTGGTTAAGCCTTCATCCTACATACACTTTATTCCTGCTGTTTGGTCCTACAAGGGTTAATGAGACTATTCCTGTGCTCAAGGCAAAACAAGTATCAAAGTTCACAGGACCTAAGTCTGATTTTCTCCTCTGAGGCTTAATTTGCCACTGGTTTTCTCAGGAAGGTAATCACCTTCTTGGAGCTGCTCTTTGCTGCAGGTTCTATTTGGAATCTTCTCAAAATGCCACTGCTGGAGCCACTTTAAAAAGCACCAATAAAATGAACATTAAAAATAACTCAGCACATAATCCATGGCCTCCAGAAACTATTTCTTATTCGACTGGCAAACCAACTGGTCATACATTTTACATTGCTTCCTCATTACCTTATAAGCGATGGGCTACTTAAAGAACAATGTTATGTATGCTGCAAGTCAAAGCACAGCTCTCTAGCAGGCACCCCACGGCTAACATAAACCCAGCGTGATCACCTAGCAATGAGATGCATTCATTTGTAAATCTGCTGTAAATCTCCAATTTCCCTCCTGTGCGAGGTATGGATCAGGCTGAGTCAGAGCAGGGGAGGATCTCTGCAGCACCTATCCAGGTACAAAATGCTCTACTTAATCTTTGTGTTTGTTTCCTTGGGATACATGAGCCTGAGAATTTGCGGCAGCAGTGTCTCAGAAGCAGTGAATTTCATGCAAGTATTAGAAACAGAGTAAGCTCAAGAACTTGTAGCAGAAACAGAACTGAGAAAGCTCGCGCTGCACATAGCTATGGATAAACCTGCTTCAGAGCATCCTAGAAACCCAGTCAGCTGGTGCCCAGCTTTTTCTCTGGATAAGCTGTACTTTGCAGCACTGCAGGTGGGAGGATGCCTGATCCTGTTGGCTGGGAATGGAAGAAGTGCAAAAGCCCCCACTAGCATAACAGCAACTTTTTCCAGACCAGGTCCAGGGGCTGCAGGTCTGTGTGGCTCTATTTCCTGGATCTGGATCAACTTTCCTCTTTGAACAAGCAGCAAAGGGCTCCAAATGCCCAGGCCCTGCAGCTTTATTCACAGATTCATTCTTTCATCGAGGTAGATTAATTGCTGCACATTCCACACAATAAAGATGGATCATTCACTTGAAGTAATTAAATTAAAGTAGTAAAGAGTCCAAGTATCTCGCAAGAACTGTCTACAATATGCCACATAGGAAGGTACATACACAGAAAATAGATGAAAATCTAAGTATCATAACTGCTCAATCCTTCCAAAATCCATCTAGGACAACATTATATTTTATACTTAATTAAATACATTTTAAGGTCCTTTCCAATCCTAACTGTTTTATAACTGATTTTTTTATAACTGATTCTGTATCTGGGTTGGTATTTATTAACAGTCAGCTCTGAGACCCCTGGTAAAAATAAGATGGGCTGTAAATTCAAATCAGGCAGCTCATACTACCTCATTTGTGATTTATGCCACGCTTGTGGAAAAGGTCTCACACACTTGGTGAGAGATGAGATATAAGCAGAGTTATATCTCTTGGATGAGATATAAGCAGACTCTTCAATTCATAACCAGGAAGGCTATTCTTAAAAGGAAGAGGGAAATCTCTAAGAAATAAAGTACAATTTACAAGCTTTTATTATGGCAACGCACTGCCCAATATTTACGATGGGGAACATCTCCACTAGATCATACTCGACCATCAGGCTTTAATCACGTTCACCTCAAGAAACCAATGAGATCTACCTCTCTTCCTCAGTATTAACTGATGCTTCTAATGTAGGTTATACTGGAAAGGGAATAGTGTAATTCTTTCTCAAGAGATTCAAAGAATGGAGACCCAGAGTGGTTTAATTAATGTTAAATAATCAAGGTCAACTTCATATAATTAAATTTAACCACCTATCAGAGTTAATAGGCCACAAGTAATAAACCACAAGAGATGAATGAGAAAGCTAATCCAAAGGTCTCAGAGTCAGTAATATGGTTATTAAAGTACTGACATCTGGCATATGTGCTGCTAGGAAAACACGGCACTTGAAGACCCGCGTCCACCCAAGCAAAAGGCTACCAGAGAAACAGCAGGAAAATGAATGCTGCAGAAGCTCAAGCTTCAAGGATTTGCCGAGCAGAAAAACATCTAACTTTGGAGAATGAAGGCTGAAGAGTAAAGGTTGAAAATAAGACTCATGCAGCAATGAAGAGAATGTTTTGGAAGCCAAGGATACAAGATGATGTGGCAATAACTAAAGGCAAAAAAGAAGAGATGTTACAGACTTTGCTGGAGAACCTTTCCTGCAGCCTTCCTCCTAAATGACGTTTGGACGAGTCATACAACATACCCCTGATGAATATTGCAACGAGAGCTTGGTCAAAATGCATCAGAGAAGCACATGGAAGGAACTTAGCTTTAAGATCCCAGAAGATACCAAGAGGCTAAAAATAAGAGGAGATTAAGAAGAACAGAGGCACTTGAGAGTTTTGCTCGCTGCCTTTTTGCTGATGCTACATGCCATTTCTTTTAGGGTGTTTTAATTATTCCTGAGAAAAGCAGTGATTCAAATGGCCAGAAAATACTGTGTTTACAGCAGGCTCAGAGCCATGTCCTAGAAATTAGGAACAAGAAGTTACAGCCCTACTTACTAAAGGTTAATTATCATTCTTTTCCTGTGCTAACCTCACAATTGTACACCGATATCAAACAATCGTTGTCATGACACACACTGATTCGAAACAGAAACACAGCTTATTCCCATCAAAAAATCAAGATTTAAATCTAAGATTAAAAGTTCAGAAAAAAGCTATTAGAGATTAGTGGATAACCACTTTCAATTCCACCTTCCAGTCCCAAATGCAATCATTTTTGAGCAGATATGGATTAGCATCCTCAGCAGTCGCAGCACAACCAACACAAACAACTGTGCATGCCTCAAACCTCTGTGCAGGAGGGCTGGATGTGGCCTGAGGACTGAATCAAAGCAGCTGCAGTGGGGGGTACCTCATCATACCTGCAGACAGAGCTCTCAGCACAGCATTCCCAATTCCCTTCTTGCTGTCACAGATGTAATCCCGCACCCATCTGGTCCCATCTCTCCCCATGGGCATCACAGCAGCTTTCCACCCTCTCTGCGGGCGCTGACTGACAGATGCACAGCGGGGGGGGGGGGGGAACTGAGCCTCTGCATGATTATCTCTTGCTCCCCCAGAAGGATTTAGTTCATTGAGGTTGTTGCTGAGAGACTTCAGTACATGCAGGCTTTTTGCTTGTGAGGTACAAGCCAGTGCGTGTGCACTTCATAGAACCATGGAACAGTTTCCGTTGGAAAGGATGTTAAGATCATCTATTTCTAACCCCTCTGCCATGGTCAGGAGACCTTCCACTAGACCAGGTTGTTCCAAGCCCCGTCCAACCTGGCCTTGAACACCACCAGGGATGGAGAATTTATCACTTCTTCAGGCAACCCATTCCAGTGCCTCACCACCCTCACAGTAAAGAACTTCTTCCTTAGATCTAACCTGAACTTCCCCTGTTTAAGTTTGAACCCCTTACCCCATGCCCTATCACTGCAGTCCCTAATGAAGAGTCCATCCCCAGCATCCCTATAGCCCCCTTCAGACACTGGAAGGCTGCTCTGAGGTCTCCACGCAGCCTTCTCTTCTGCAGGCTGAACAGCCCCAACTTTCTCATCCTATCT
>JANRGW010018679.1:0-20506 GCA_024733675.1 Psilopsiagon aymara | reverse complement strand
ATCCCTGGCGGTGTTCAAGGCCGGGTTGGACAGAGCCTTGGGTGACATGGTTTAGTGTGAGGTGTCCCTGCCCATGGCACTGGATGATCTTAAGGTCCTTTCCAACCCTGACTATTCTATGATTATATCTCCAGGAAACAAAAAAGAATTTGGCAGAGCATGAATTGTTTGCTTTCACTTTTCACAGCTCCTTCTCTAATACTGATACATTTTCAATGTTATTTCTACCAGCACTGTCACTCCTCAGTACAGGTTATCCTGTGCTAGCACTGACGTTGACTGTGAGTGTCTAGAAAATGTTCACAATTCCTGGAACGTTATTAAACTCATATAAGCATCTATGAGTGACTGTAATTAAAATTTCTTCCAGTTCTCCTCCAGTCCTATCTTTTAGCATTCACGAAATACAACAACATATTGATATCAGTACTTATCAGCAGAGCAAGTGCTTTAAGAGCCAGACATGAGTTGCTATTGCTTTTTATTTCCCATAAGCTGCAAAGAGTTTTCTAGTTTAATTACAAACACCCTGATGCTATCCTTTCCTACCCAACCAAATCAATCCCTGCCTTCCTCTCTGAGAAGGTAAGCAACCAGCCCATCTGATCGGGTATCTCAGATAACTATTGGTATTACCCTAACCATTACACTATCTAAAATTGCAAAGCTATTTCTAATAACTGACAGTTTCTCCTACTGGTCTTTTTCAGAGGCTACAGATAATTATGCCATTTGCATTTAGTACCTGCAATCCCTCACTGCCTAGCAGAGTTCATTTCAGCCTCACGATCACCAGAAGTGAGTTTTCTCCTCAAGGAGAAATGTCGAATGCTTTGGGCCACATCCATTTCCCCTTCTGCCAGCAATTGTCTCTGAATTCTTACTTTGTTAACACCACAAATTAAACTATCCCTCTAGGACATTTCTAACAGAAAAATATTCAGCTCATCTTTTTAGCTCTACCACAGACACAGGGGCATGACCCAATGTCCAGAGCAGCACTCGCTGCAATAGATACCCCCTCTATAACAAGAAACAAAAGCAGACCCTGGAATCCTGGTGGACTGCTTCCTCAGAGACGTCCTATTCCTAGACCCATCTCCAGGGCTGCATCTGCTCCTTGCTGATAGCAAGTCCCTGCTGCGCCTCCCTCATTCCAGCAAGTGGGAGGCTGGCAGGAGCTAGTCAGGAAGCCACAAGGTTGCTGCTGCCCTTAGTGCAGAAGGACGAGCCTGTCAGGCCCCATAGAGACAGCACCAGGGCAGTGACAATGCCTGCTAATGAAAGATCTTCTCACCCCCTCCCAAGCTTCCTGTGACTTTTCTGAAGGCGATCCAGATGCTGCCACAGCTGTTGCATAGTTCCCCGTGAGCCAGTTAGCATCTCAACATGGTGCTTCAGTGCTAACTCCCCACCCCATGCCACGGCTGTGTGAGCGGATTGTTCCACAAACACAAGCTCTGCAACCCACACCCCACTACAACGTTTCAGCTTCAACCACAGCCAGAGGTTACAAGCCATTATATACAACCACCTTCCCCAGGGATCTGTCACTTTCCTGGAATCATTGTCAGAGCATCTCTGGTTAGGTCATGTCAGTTCAGTATGGCCAGCCTGAAAAGAAGGGCACAATTACATGAAAGAAAAGATGAACTGATGCTCTACTGGGCGGTTGGTCCCACTCACGACCATTTAGCATGGTGTCAGGCTCCAGCATCATGTCACAGGGATATGGTCAGGGCTCCTGGCTGGGTCCCACAGGAGTAATGGGCAGTCAGAGTGGGCAACTCATCAGAGGGTCAATTAGCCACTCTCACCATTTGCACAGAGAGAACAAGGCACATTCCTGGCAACCCCTATCTTTAAACCACTCACTTATCCAGTTGTTAACACTTGGACTAGGCTGCTGGCAGCACTGCCACGTGTTACAGCAGGGCCACTGCTTGCTGAACCATCTGCCAATGCTGCCCATGTTGCTTCTCCTCCTGACAGGTCAGCTGAAGCTATAGGGCAGCCATTTACTGTGGTGATCAGTGCTGCTCTGTCAGTTGACTGCTTGCACAAGTAGCACATATTAGCCTGAATGATGATGACTTCCATTCTTCACCTCAGTAGTCCAAAAGCCAAAGCTTGTGAGACTCTTTACCCCTGAAACTCTGCTGCCCACATTATCTACATGAACTGTAAAGTGGCTGCTCTCACGGAGCACAGAGATGGAGTACAAATCTGACTAAAAGACCATCCAAACCCTATGAGTTGCTATCTGGCCCTTGAGCAACCTGATCTAACTCTGAAGCAGATCCCACTTTGAAGCTGACCTGCTTTGAGCAAGAGGTTAGACCGGACAACTTCCAAAAGTCCCCCTGCAGTCAACATTATCCTGTGCTCTAGACAAACAGAGGTTGAGTTCCAACTCTTATCCCTGTTTTTGCTTCCAAGCAAATACACCCATTCTAAAGTCAACAACAGTCCAAATATAAGCACCAGGATGGAAAAGACAATGTGTTTGTAACCCTGTGGGTCACAGTGCAGCTTCTACAGGATGCTTCTACCAGCATGAGGACAAGTAGATACAAACTCATCTGCATGTGCTCCAAGAGCTGTGCATAAGCAAATACACCCCCTCTCTCAGCAGTTATGCAGAACTGCTTCTCCTGTGCTCAGGATACACTACAAATAGCATGAACCCACTGATGTACCTTTTGATTCCTACAGTTTCTTGGGACATCGGGAAACAAAAATTATTCCTCCTCTTTTGCCTCAATCTTCCTATCTGTAAAGTGGGAATAATTATAGCAGTAAGATACAACTTTTTGCTATCTATTGATACGTAAGACTTCAACTTCTTTATTTGCTACTGTCTAGACCGGAACGATTGTGAAGGCTCTCCACAATTTTCATTCAAAGGACTTCTTTAGAATACACAATATTTCAGTGTTAACCTTTATTTTAACAGGCGTTTGCATATCAAATTGTCACTTAGCTCTGGAAAACAACACTTTCCATTTAAAGAATGCCACAAATGTAACTTCTTTTTGGTTGTGCTCAAATTTGAGCATGAAAATCTGAAACTGACTGAAACGGACTTTTACCCTCAAAGTTGTTCTGGCTCGGGAAAAAAACCCACAGCATTTCCAGAATATATTTCTCTCAAAAATTCCTGCCTTGTCCTCTTCTTAATTCATCAGGTGCTTTTCAGCTTATTTTCTCTTAATACAGAGGTTGTAAGCATAAAGAGATGTGAGCTCTCCCCCTTGTCATCCTACAGTCCACTGAAGATGATGCCATTAGGTGGCTATCTGCTTGAAAACTCTTCAGATTCACTTGAAGTGGTAACTTTGAAGTTATTTTTGCCTCTCCTCCCTGCCCCCCAATATATTGGGATAATAAAAGGAGTCTGATTGCTCGGCTCTTTAAGGACCTTTGAACCTTATGCAATGCACAGGGTAGATGTGAATGAACTCCATTTACAGCAGTAGACATACATCATGCTTTATATCAATGTAGTTGAGTAAAGAAGCTGTAATTGCTACTGTGCCTGAGACTCATAAGCCTTCTCCAAAGCCTGTAGTAAGCCTGTAGAGCATTTCACGCATTCTCTTCCTTAATTGCCTTCTGCCAGTTGAAACTATTTCATCACAACCTAAACATCAAAGACATGTTCCTGTCAATGTAGTAAAAAGCCATATTTAAAAGAATCAACATTTGATATTCTGTGTTCTCACTTCAGCAGAAATCTGAATAACTCCACTGGCATTTTCACTTGAATAAGGAACAGACACTAAAGCCCTGCTTTAGTGTGTGTGCATTCTTCCTCATCCATTTGTGTTTGTTCTAAACCAGTTGTTAAACATGGAAGACATTTGATTTACTAAAACTTTATTCCCAACAGCAAATAGTTCTAAAAAACCTTGTTCTTATGACCTTGTTTGCCAGATGAAGAATAAGATGAAACAAAAAACTCTCGTGACAGGCCAAGGGGAAAGGCACAAATGGAATGGGATATAAAAGTCCACTAACACATTAAAGATGTATCAAAGAATGTTATAGAACATATCTGTGGTCACTTGAAGATGCTTTGAGTGGAGATAATTTCCCTGAATTATTACGTGATAACATTCTTGATCACAGTACACAAAGCTCAAAGCTGAGATTCAGAATATTTTCTTCATGCATAGGCAAAACATTTCCAGGCCTCTTAACAAGCATCAGCCTGGTTTTCCAAAGCAGCACAACCAACCAATTCAATCAGAATGGGGAACCAAGGTTAGAACCAGAAAAAAGATGTAGGCAGTTAACTTGCATTTGACCTGAATTTGGGGTCAAAATTCATGGTCAGATGACAGCTAATTCCATAAGTGTCTAACGCTGTTGCCAGCTTCTCTACGCATCTAACTATTTGTTGCCAACTGTGAAGAGTCATGGCAATGACTCACAAGGCAACCTGCTCACTACTGACACTGGGACACACACTGAGCTATTGCTTCTCATAAAATGCAACCAGAGAGGTTCCAATAGCCACAGCTAAAACAGGAATATCGAAGAAAGGGACAAAGCTGGCAGAGGACTAGAAAGACCAAAGTTATTCTCCTAATTTAGGAGTTTATTCATATCATCAGACCTGCCTCCTTCACCACCTGCGAAATAAAGTCTTGTCCAGCATCAGGCAGTTATGGGCTTAAAGCCTCTACAATTTTCCTTTGCATTGATTTCCCTATCCCTCCATGAACACTTTCTTTCATGACAAGAGACGTGCACAAAGAAAGCTGGAAGGAGGGTAACCTTTGAGCTGGTTACCTTCAGCCTGCTGGTTTATACAGCAAACCTTTCACAAGGTAAACTGCTGCATCACAGCAGCTGTGGATCCGATTCATGCCAAATCTCCCACTTCTATGACGACTATCTCAAGAATGACAGCATTACAGACATCCACAACAAAGTTGTGCACATCAGAAACACCCAAGGGAGGATTCCTGATCTAGAGGAGCAGTTCTTGTAGTTCTGTGGCCATACCATCACAAGATAATCTCCTCCATTGAAATCAGTGGATTAGTGTTGCTGCCGAAGGGGGAAAACGTGACTCAGGATCACTCCCAAAGAAATATCTACATCTCAGTGAGAAGGAGCAGCTGTCAGCTTGGCCTTTGCTCTCAATTTTATTGCCAAGCATATAAAAAGAAATGTTCTAACATTTTATTCCTTTTTTCCCCACAGCTGCTGACTCAAGCAACTTACTTCCACCACCACCCCTTTTTGCTAGATAGCCCATAAAGCCCTACACAGATAACAGCCTGATCTATAAAGTGATAGAATCACCCCCTATTCATCCAAGCTTCTCAAGAACAGGGCATCTAATACTGTCAGCCCAGCCCTAGTGATTACATAGGAAGAACTAAGTATAAAGTAGACAGGGCAAGGCAACAGCTGCACTAATGAAATCTTTAGCTACAACAGATGTAAGCTATGAAACGTAAAGGAGAGACACACTTGCATCTTATTTTTTTCTTCTTTGCTTTCTTATCATACTCTGCTTTTTATTGTTTAAATGGAATCTCTGAATCATCAGGAGATTTTTGTGGTTGTAGAATGGCTGGAGCCCATTCCTACCACCCTTGAACTTCACTGCAGGCATCTGGCAAAAGCAGCACAGCTCTGGGTTTAACTCTTCTGGGTTTAAGACCACCAAAGAGCAACAGGCTGTAAAAGAGACACACCTACAGCTTGAGGAGGAAATATTATTAGTGGACATTTATGAAATCCCTTTCTTTTGTCTGACTGTAAACCAGCATCAAACCTACTGACAGGACAAAACAAGTACATTGAGAAAAGAACAGATCTAAGTAAGGAACAGTCAGTACTTCAAGTTCAAGTGTGAACAGTGTTTCTGCATTCAGCAAGGGTAATTCTCATTAACTCTTTCCAAAAGATTGCACTGAGACTAATAGACTGGTTTGGGTTGAAAAGCATGTTAAGATCACCCAGTTCCAACCCCTGCCATGGACAGGGACATCTCACCCTAGACCATGCCACCCAAAGCTTGGTCCAACCTGGCCTTGAACACTGCCAGGGATGGAGTATTTATCACTTCTTTGCACAACCTGTTCCAGTGCCTCACCACCCTGTGTGCAAGTAAAGAACTTCCTCCTTATATCTAACCTCAACTTCCCCTGTTTAAGACTAAATCCATCACATACTGTCCTATCACTACAGTCCCTAATGAAGAATCCCTCTTCAGCATCCTTGAAGGCCCCCTTCACATGTTGGAAAGCTGCTATGAGTCCTCTTAACATTTGTTACACCCTAAACTTCCAAGGCTACAGCTTTACAGCTGAGCCTGTGGGACCTGGGCTTGGACTCTGACATCTCTGCAGCTCATCTACATTGACACTAATGTGATTCAGAGCACGAACTGGACCACGGGGCCTCTTTCACCAAGGCCTTTCACTACGTGCAGTAATTTACACTTCTGTGGTTTTCAGCTGGTTTCTGAAGGAAATGAGGCTGATGCGAACATGTTGTGTTTGGGGGGGTGTTCTCCCCCACCCCAGGAACTTCTGAACGCACTGGCTGATTTCAACTGAATGGCTTGCAGGACCACAGATCTCATGGAAAGTAAGTTGCAGTGGATAGACAGGTTTCACTGGGAAGACATCCCTGGTGGCAACTGAGAAAGGCTTAGATTGAAGGTGGTCAGAAGAGGCAAAAGAGAGATTCAGACAGCGTCATTTGTGGTGAGGCACTGGCACAGGGTGCCCAGAGAAGCTGTGGCTGCCCCATCCCTGGCAGTGTTCAAGGCCAGGTTGGACAGAGCTTGGATCAACCTGCTCCAGTGGAAGGTGTCCCTGCCTGTGGCAGGGGGTTGGAACTGGATGAGCTTTAAGGTCATTTCCAACCCAAACCATTCCGTGATACTCTGATTCTCTGATTTCAGTCTCAATGCAGAAAGAGCAATTGTCCAAAGGAAAAACAACACATTTCAGCACACAACCCTGCCAGAAGAAAGTGAAAATCCAAATAAGATGCTTAAAAAATGTTTATGAAACATTACAGGAGATGGTCAGAAAATTTTTGACAGAGCTTTTCTTCAGAAAAGAATGGAGTTACGTTAGAATGTTCCATGGAAACGGATTTTGACAGCAATGTTCCTAACACGCAGGAGGGCATTCTAGTCACTTTCAGAAAAAAAGAGAGAGTTTGACCAAACACTTCTGGTTTTCAATTTGAAACAGAAGTCGCTGCTTTTTATGAAAGCATGCGAAAGAGCTTTGCTTTGGGTGGACTTGTCTTCATTCCAAGGCAGAATAAAGAGGAATTTCAGACACCTGGAAGTTGTCATGAGATGGAAATGTCATTGGTGGGACAAGTAAGAAATAACTCTTGAGAGCACAGCCCCTACACTACCCCAACAACAGCCTCATGAGGAGGAATCCCATGGAAGCAGGCTACTTCCCAGACAGCTTTACAGAGCAGTGGCCACTGAAAAGCAGTGCTTTATAAACCCAGTGATTTATGCTGTTCATGTAAGTATCCCACCTCCACATTACAGCTGCTTTATGGCCTTTTTGAGCTCACTTTGTATTGCACCAGTGCACTATTAAAGCTTACTTTAATTCATTTCTTTATAGATCTCCCAATACCATCACCAATGTGTTCAAAATGTCCACAAACTTTCTAGTGAAATCAAGACTTCCAAAATAGATGCAGCAAATCATAGCATTCTCAGAATGGTTCGGGTTGGAAAGGACCTTAAGATCATCCAGTTCCAACCCCCTGCCACAGCAGGGCCACCTCACACTAGACAACATTGACCAAGGCTCTGTTCATCCTGGCCTTGAACTCTGCCAAGGATTCGTTTGTATTTTAGTGAAATACACAGTCATGCTCACACAGGTGAAGGAAGAAGTGCACTTTTTCTTTCCTGTATTCACTTCTACACATAGAGCTCCAAATACCCTGCTATGAGACAGAACTGCTGAAACCTATCATTGAAACCTTTCTCTGAACAAATAATTCCTTTTCAGAAACTAAAAGATGAAAAGAAAAACCAATTTCCAGAAGCTGCTGCAGTACTTCACAAGATGGTAATGCAGGCTCGTTGGTCAAACTATCATTTTCTCTAGAAGGCTTTAGTCCAGCTGCAGCTATTGGGTCCAGAAAAGGTGTGATTTTCAAAGACCAGTAACACCCAGAAGGTCCGAACTGACTTTCATAGGCTTTTCTGACCCTTGGAAGCTTTCGCCTATACTAAAAGGCAGCACTACAAATTCATCCCGTATGAGAAATAGCACAATAAAATAGAGGTCATGGATAAATTATTCCCCTACAGGAAACTTGAGTTACCCTAAGACTAAGGAAATCAAGTCTAACATCCTGAAACAGGAGAGAACTCTCAAATACTTTAAAGGAAGAAAAGTTCTCAAATGAAACCCATGTTGATACTAAGCAGCTTGCTGGTGCAAATGCTCTGCCTAACTCCCTGTGTGCAATTAAGGACTGTGCTGAAAAGCAAACTTCTGCCTTGCAAAAGACAGATAATTTAGACCATGCTTCAGCATCCACATTCCAGAGTCTTTGGCTTCTTCAGTGACAATGTGAATAAGGAACAGCAACTGCAGAAGCAACTGACAGTAGCTGTACTGATGAATGAGTGGCCATGAGGAAGCACACAAAGTCCTCCACCTCTTTAAATACAGGCCTTTCACCCAGTGGAAGAACGCAAAGATCCCTCTGGAGCCTGGCTGTGAATATGACCCAAATATTTGCAAATACTTTTTCAAACCCTGTTTTAAAACCTTTCCATATTCAAAACTTACATGGGACAGCTCCAGTTCTCTAATCCATAACATTTTGGCTAGCAAAACTTGTAATCCTGCACCAAACTGTAATGTCCAGAAAGCATTAAGCATTTAAGTTTATATGTTCTTACAGTTTACTTAAGATTAATGTAAGCATCACTTCTTATAAACATTTACATACTTTGGCTCTCTAATAAAGTGTATCCTCACTCTCTTTTCTTTTTATTGGGTAGCTATAAATTTGCAGAGAGAGAAAAAGCCCATAACAACAATGGAGGTAGTGCAGCCCAAGCCAAAGCAAATTCATATATGAGGAAACAATGGGAAGTTGGCAAAAAGGAAAGGAAAGTTTATTGGATCCATGCAAAGACCACCCTATGTGTGTGGTATATATTTGTGCTAGGTCTCACATCTTTTCTGTGATATATTTTTTTTTACAAGGTTCTAAGCTGTTTTTTATGAGATGAATAAAACACACAAGAGCAAACTCTCCAGCAGTTGAAGGGCAGTAGTAGATGGCTCTGCTACGCATTTGCTTCTAATAGAATTCCCGTTCACTTTCTTTGAGCAAATCAAAAGCGCTGTTGGAAAAAAAGTTCTTTAGAGACCAATGACCCAAATTATCCTTTCCCAAAGGAAAGAAAGAGGCATTCCATGTTTGCAAACCTGCCCCTAAACATATAGGCACGAAATGCACTGTTGAGCAAGTGAAGTACACGGTAACTCCTGGTGAAACCCTGTATGATTCTGACCTCTGGATGACTTTAAAGTGCCTACAGCAGAAATATGCCACAAGATCCTACACTCTTCCACACAAGCTCCCTCAGATTATTTTGGAGGTGCAACATGTCCCCTCATTTGCTTTCGGCGAATTGATTTTATGTCTTGTCATGGAATCACAGAGTGGTTTGCGCAGGAAAGGGCCTAATGATCATCCAATCCTCTACTGTGTGCAGGGATGCCTCATGCTAGACGATGTCACCCAAGGTTCTATCCAACCTGGCCTTGAACACTGCCAGGGATGGAGCATTTACCACTTCCTTGGCCATCGTGTGCCAGTGCCTCACCACCCTCACAGTAATGAACTTCTTCCTTACATGTAACCTGAACTTCCTCTGTTTCAGTTTGAACAGATCATGCCTTGTCCTATTGCTACAGTCCCTGATGAAGAGTCCCTCCCCAGCATCCATGTAGACCCCCTTCAACCACTTTGAAAACCTATGTTCCTCCAGCCTTAGTTAGAGGTCTAGCTCTTGCCCAGTTCTCATACCATTTAGCATCTCTAACCTGAATCACCAAAAACATTTTTCAGTCCAAGTCCTCTTATTTTTTTTGTATTTTGTTCTGCTCTTCTCCTTTCCCCTCTTTCTGAGGGCAGCTTTTAGTTATACACGATGATTACATTCTTCTAAGGATGTGGTAAGTCCAGCAAGCTTTGGTTACTTCTTGCAAGGCCTCGAAACCTGTTGGTGGTGAGGGAAGGATGCTGGCCTCCAATGTGTGGGAGAAATGACTAAAATTAAGCACATGACAAAAATTATCAAAAGAAAAAAGGAAGCTTCAACACATGGAAGGAATTTTGGTGGAACAAATAAGATTTGCTGGACCCTTCTCATATGATTCAATGATTCTGTTGTTACACTGCAAGTTGCAGTAATGGAAAACAGAACAACAGTTAAGAGGGTGGGAGGTAAACTGAAAACAAAACAATATGTTACCTTGTAATGCAGAAGAGGTGAGGGTTACATGTTTATGGAGCATTATAATGCACCACTCACTTGTCGAGATAAAATCCATCTTAAAATCCTTTCATTCATTTTGTTTTCCTAGATTTAAAGTATTTGCACAATTCTGCACTTTACAAAATAACCCAAGATCTACTGAGAAGAAAGGATTGTCGTCCCTCTTCGTCCAATAATCCTCAGATTCCCCAAATCCCAGCAGCACTTTATCTCTGGCAAATGTCTATGGCAAGTTCAAAAGTAGGTTGCTGTAAACTCTGCTAACTCATGCTTCTGAAGAAAGCATGTCACCACATTTCCCAACATGAGGGCCTCAGCTCTGAATGCAGCTTTTAATTTCCTACAGCAGGGCTCATTAGCTTTCACCACTCACTTTTACTGCACTTGCACCACTTTTCAGTAAACATGCCTGCAATCTGAACATTTCCCACCACTGTGTTGGGAGTCCTTCAATATTTGTGGTTCTTGTTGAAAAGGTTTGTCTCTGCCAGTCAAAGATGCTAAACTGCAATTGGTCCTTTCACCTTCAAAGCTCAGATTTCCAATCGTGGCAGATAAGAGCTAAACCTCAAAAGAGTTTTAAGTAAAGGAAAAGGCACTAATTAGACATTGGAGATGTTCCTCTCATGTGGAAGTCTAAGAGCATTCAGTTCCAAAAGGGTTAAACCAACACATGATTAGCCACCTTCAAGTGAAAGAGCTGAGAAGGCAAATAATTTAGTGGTAATATTATGGTTTTCTGTTTCTTACTATTTAGGCCACTATTGCTGTTTTGAGAGCCTGGGAAGACAAACATGGAAAACTTCAGCTTAGCAATTCTTATCCTGGAGTGTTTGCCCACAGCTTAGAGCTCAGAAGGTTACTGCGTTTGATCCACTGAAATCACCTCCTTCATGAGTTCATTATGCTGCGCCGATACGAGTGTGCCACAGTATTGCATCTGTTCTCGGGTTCTCTATTGCCTGGAGAAAAGTCAGCTCAGAGCAGACCTTACAGCAGTTTGCCAGTACCTAAAGGGGACTAAAAGAAATCTGGAGAGGGACTTTTCACAAGGGAATGAGGGAAAGAAAAGGGGAATGGCTTTAAACTGACAGAGTTTAGATTAGACATTCAGAAGAAATTCTTTACTATGAGGGTGGTGAGACAGTGGCAGAGGTTGCCCAGGGAAGCTCCAGCTGCCCCATCCCTGGCAGTGTTCAAAGCCAGGTTAGACAGGGGTTGGAGCAACCTGATCTACTGGAAAGTGTCCCTGCCCATGACAGAGGGCTGGAACTGGATGATCTTTAAGGTCCCTTCCAACTCTAACCATTCTATGACTTAATTCCCTCGGCAGCAAATCTGCAGAAGACACCTCTTCTGTCAGAAGAGCGAGCAGCAATTAAAGCAGAGGAGCACAGTTTTGAGTGCCTGAACAGCCCTTCATCTTGGATATATACTGATCCAAGCAAAACAAAGTACATTCTGAACCCAGTTTCTTGCCTCTCATTTCTTCCTTATGCTCTTAAGCAGCATCCAAACAGTCAGCTCAGATGTGCTCTGAATTTGGATGAGGGTTTTGGGGAGTGTACACATTTTCTTGCAGCTCATGGTATCTTCAGCAAACAGTCTCTCATTCTCTCAGTCTTCTTTGACCTTATGTGGTCCCACAATAAGAACATATCCTGTTTGACAGAACTTAAGTTGTGTGGGTTTGCTTCACCAGGTATTCAATAAGGAAACAGCACCATTGAGCAGGCTGCCATTTCTGATGCTGAATTTGCACCTCAGTTTCAGGTAAAACGAAGAAGAAAAGACAAAGCAGAGATCTTAACCTGAGATTTTTAACAAGCCCTGTGCAAACCAGTTAACTGCAAGTGTGTCTGAACCCATGCCTCCTGCCTGGGGTTAGGTACTCAATGTACAGGTGCAGTGCAGCTCCTCTGCAGGACTGGAGGGTCAGAGTGAAGTCATTTCTTGCTGTTAGGGATTTAGTTCACAGTACTCTGCAAGGACTCAGTAAGTGTTTTACCTTAGGTAATCACTGAAGAGAAAACATGACCAAGACACAACAGAGATGGTATTTCTCATTCTTAGTAAAGGGTTTCAAACACCCTTCTGTGTGCTTTCTGATCCTATTTTGCGGTATCCAGTTCAGAATGAACTTCAGAATGCAACAGAGGCCCTTCCATCCATTTAAGATTTGAAGAACCTACAGAGCCCACTTAGAGCTGTTCTGATTCCCACTGAAGTCTTTTCCATTGACCTCATAAGAAGCTGGATCAGCCCCATAGGAAAGGCTTTAGTGTAGCAAATATAATTTCTTGCCATGACTGCACTTGGTTTGCCAGATAGATTCATTCCAGACATGGTGGGTGAGAGTCAAAGTCTGAATTTCCACCGCACCCATGCAAAATGAACAGTAAGAGGTTTCCTCCTGTTCTCCTTCCCCTGACCAGCACCACTGCCACCTGTACGAGGACAAAGCTTGAACTCACACAGACACAGTTATATAAACTGGCATTCTAGTTAATAGTCACTTTGGAAATTCCCAAGCTATGAGCTGTCCTGCAATCTAGAAACTGCGGTTTCCAGACATGAGCTAAATCACAAACCACCGCACAAGGAGTCATTGCAAACATTCCCTGGGTCATTGTTTCAAAACAAAGCTTGTAATATTTTAATCCCACAACCACAAGAGCTTGTCTGTTGCAGCATGTAAAGACTATCCACCAAGTTAAGAAAGCACTCCAGCTCCCACCCCACTTCCACTCGTTGACATGTCTGCAGTCTATCAGGAATACTGGGAAAAGAAGGCCACAGCAGGACCACTACTGGCTTACCTACAGAAGTAACGCTAAACATCCAGATGCTCACAAAGACCCCCAGCAAATGCTATCAGCCCTTATTATAGGGGACATCAGGAACAGTATATGCCCAGAAAATGAGAGGCACAGACTCCAGGTCTTCTTCAGTTTCATGATTAACTTTGTATTCTCACTGTGAAGCCAGAATTAATGCTCCTCCTTTCTGTACCATGCCACTGTGGCAGAGAAGGTGTCAAACTCTTTGTGTCTTCAGGGCAGCAAGCAAAATCATTTGTAGAGCCTGGAGAGCAGCACACAGTCCTTGCCTCTACTTTCTGGACATTTCAATCTCACCTTAAAAACTCAAGAGGTCACAATTGTCCAAACGCAGAATTTTCTAGCCATCAACTTTGATAAGCAGATCTGTTTTGATTACTTTTCAGCCATTTTTTAACCGGCATCTCACATTCTTAGATTTCTTCATCTTCAGTGTTAGAGAAGAGCAAGTTCTGATTAGCTGTCATGGAGTAACATCCACCTGAGCCAAAGGTTGCTACAAGGAGCATCAGTTAACTTCTCAGCAATGCGCTCAAAACCCTCCTTCATTCTCCTGTAATCCAGTGAGCTCACAGATTTCTTTGCAGGCATTCCATTTCTGGCATCCTTCCTTAACAACCAGCTTCCCAAACTGTGGCCTCTGAGAAGCAAGGAAATGATGACATTGTGCTTGGGCATTTGACACCTGAAGACCTAGCATGCATGGGTGAAATTATCACCTATGTATTTTGTCTGATGATTATTCCCAACTTGATTCAGTAAAATCCAGAGTTTTGCAGAAGTTATACACCAACGTAAGAAGGGGAAGGCCAGAATATAAGAAATTAATCCAAGAATCATAGAATAGTTTGGGTTGGAAAGGATCTTAAGCTCATCCAGTTCCAACCCCCCTGCCTTGGGCAGGGACACCTCACACTAAACCATATCACCCAAGGCTCTGTCCAACCTGGCCTTGAACACTGCCAGGGATGGAGCATTCACAGCTTCCCTGGGCAACCCATTCCAGGGCCTCACCACCCTCACAGTAAAGAACTTCTTCCTCATATCCAATATAAACTTCCCCTGTTTCGGTTTGAACCTCTTACCCCATGTCCTGTCACTACAGTCCCTACTGAAGAGTCCCTCCCCAGCATCCCTATAGGCCCCTTTCACATATTGGACAATTATTTGGTCAGACGTTCTCTACCGCACAGGGAACTATTCTGAAGTAATCAAATAAAACTAAAAGTTTCTCACATTTAATTCCATGGCAGAGTGCAGATGTCTGCAAAAGTAAAACTACTGCAAGTATTTCAGCCCACAAACTCCAGGAAAGCAACAAGAGCTTGACTGAGTCAGGATAACACAAACTATCACCTTTCTGAAGTTTCAGGACATAGAGAGAATTCCAAATTTTGCTTGATCAGCTGAAACAACTTAGGGAGTAAGTTTCTCCACCTTCATTGCCAGAACTTTAGCAAGGAATTTCATGTCAACTTTAAGTAAAGATATAGCTGTATAATAGAAGACATTATGAGTTCTTCTCCATGGCTTTCCTAGTAAGGTGATACAAGCCTTGGAGAACAAGGAATCTTTCAACTTGAGAGAAATCAGGAGGCTAAAAGAATGCTAAAGGTTTAAAATAGATTAAAGGGAACAGAAACAGACGCTTTACTTGTTTCATATTCAAGCTGCTTTTGTCACTTCCCCATTGACAGGTCACTTCTTTCAGATCAGTTTGCAAAGCTGCACTAATTTTTCCACGGGGCAACACTTACAATTGACACTTTACACATTTTAAATTCTCAGGTGCTGAAATGTGTTTCAAAGGTATTTTATGGCATTCTGTCGTGCTATATTGTGGCATGTGTGCCTACCTGTAAAAAGCAATGAACATCTGCTTGGAGAGGATGGACACTTCTATTGCATTAATAACAGAGAAGAACTCATCATCAGCTAGTGAAGGACTGAATACTGTACAGTCCAACTGAAGCTCCATAAAATGACATCTGTAACAAAGTGCATAAAGCAGTGGGAAGAGCTGTATATAAATAATGCCCCCATAAAAATGCATCACAAATTGAAGAAAGTAGATTTTGGCAAGTAACGTCTTCCTTAAGGAAGTTTTTGCTGACTGTGTATACTGTCCCTTTGGGATGGATGTGGTTGACCAGTAAACCCAGTCCAATCCCCAACAATTGTCCCTGGTAGGAATCTGTTTAATTCTTCTTTTACAAAAACGACAAAAATGCTTTAAAGTTACAGACTAGAATAATAAAACCATGTAGGTTTCTACAGAGAAAGTATGTTTGGGGGATCCTTTGATATGCTTTGTTTATTGTTGCAAGCAGTTGTAAACCACAGGCTATTTCCATTGTTGCTCTGATCCCAGTTGCACATCTGGCTGTCAGGGTTACTGTCAGCTTGGTCGGGAACTTCTCCAGAGAGCTGTGATAAATCTGTGCATTCTGCAGCATGGTGTGCAGGTTCTTTCTTTCACCTTACACTGAAGGCTCCTAAGGAAAGCATGGTGGCTCATTAATAACACTAATTAGTTTCCAGCTAAGCCCAAAGCTCCCCAGTGCACCCCGCACACTCAGAAACATGAGCCTGCAGCATCCCAGTTTGGCCTTTGCTAACCGCTTTGACCAAAACCTTATTTGTTTGCCCATGTTCAATAAAATAGCTCATTTTAGTGGCAAACTCTACTGTTGGGTTCCCACAAGTCTTGAGGAAATGCCCGAAGCATGAAGGCACTTGGATTGTCTGAAGATTAGGAAGGCTATCATGCCTTATTTATTTGCTGGTCAATGTGGAGGTAAAAGAGATACTAAGAGGTGACCTGTGCCATGGCATCAACAAAGCACTGAGCATCTCTGCTCCACTTCTGGAAATAAATTAGGAGAAAGCCAGAAGTTTGTCTGAATAAGCATGTCAGAAGCTGTACATTCTTACAAAAGTCTTAAAGGTTGGATTTGATGATCTTCAAGGCCTTTTGCAACCTATGATTCAAAGGCTATAAGCATACCTCACTCCTGCAGCTACTTCAGTGGACATTTAGGTATCTCCTGCAACTATACATTGTAATGCTTCCAAGCCTGAGCAGGTTGTCCCAGACTAAAAATTGGGACACACTCAGTTGAATTACATCTCAGTTCTCTTACCGGAGAGAGAAGTTGACTGAGAGAGAAAAAAATGGGGGTCCTGTCCCCATGAGCTCAGACTCCCTCACACAAGGATCTGTGCATGTTCACAGGAGGAGACCATACCCCAAAGAACTTACTGCCTCAGCAGGCAGAGGTACAACCCACAAGCAGAAAAGAGTGAACTGAATCAGAGACATTAAAACCTGCATCTAGAAGACTACTTACACATTTGAAGTCTGGAATTTACATCTGAGCCCTGAGCCGAAGAACTCAGAACCTTGAGAAGCTTGTAACGAAGCTTGCAAATGTGGATGTTACCTCCCACCTTCATACTGCTCATGGTTTCCTAAACTCTCACAGTGCTCCATCCATGAAGGCCAGCGTGCTACTACCCACACTCATCTCTGTGTGCTATGAGTACAGTGTAACCCATGGAAACTCCTAACGCTCTGAAAACAGAGATGCTAAGTTACAAGAATGACATTGTTGGTCTTGAAACCTGGGTTATTATATTGCTGTTTAAGACATGGATCTGGAAAACAGAATTAGACCAGAAATGTATTTTGAATGTGCTTCATTTAGTTTTGCAACTCCCTGCAAACCACACAATCTGTTTGGGTTTTACAGCATAAAAATTGACCAGATGATCAGCGAGCCAGAATACTTGATACATTGTGTCTGTACAAATGAGCTGTAAATGGGCCCTTTCTTTCTTATGAAGAAGGGCTCTTCAAACGCTTGATACACCGTGGCATTTACTTCTGTAAATATTTTTGATTCCTAAACTTTGGATTCTGTAAGTTAGAACATTCCTCTTGTAGTAACCAGTACAAGTTAGTGTTCCAGTTCCAACCCCCTGCCATGGGCAGGGTACACCTCCCACGAGACCATGTTGCCCAAGGCTCTGTCCAGCCTGGCCTTGAATACTGCCAGGGATGGAGCATCTTCAACCAGACCAAAAATATAAAATACTGTTTCTTCCTTTTATTTCAGAAATTGTGGCTGAATAACATTTTATGATCTCAAAAAATAATCAGAAGTTACTTCATGAAAGATGAAAAAATAATTGAGGGGTTTTTTTCCCATTTCAATTGTTTGCCCATAAAGCAGAACATTCTTCTACCAAACAACAGCCTCCCTGGAAGAGTTCTGGGTTGGCAAGCCTTTCCTTCCCCTCACCAAGATAAATGTTGTCATGAAATGTCTTCTGCCTATCCTAAATAGAACTGTAAAAAAGGAACAGGAAAAAGAACTTTTAACTTACTGCTGGCACAAGTTCCCAAACAGATTAGAGAGCTGTCAGCAACTTGGACACACACCTTCCATCTAGGGGTTCTTTCTCACTGATACTGAAAAGATTATTTTAGAAGCATAATACTAAAAGCCCAAAACTATATTACAACCATTTCTACCTGGAAATATACGTATTTTCAGCATAAACACTCATAAAAGGTTGAGGAGAGTTACAATTCCTTGAGCTGTTTTTATGCCATATAAATCACAGAATACTTAGGGCTGGAAGGGCCCTGGAGATCACCTGGTTCCAAATAGAATTTGTAGACTGAAAAAAACTAAATACATAGACAACATAAAACAATGCGCAATCAAGCTTAGGAACTGTATTTTCATAGAAAGCTGCAAATTATGACATTAAAAGATGTTTCATTTTCTAACCATGAGTTTTCCTATGTGTGGAATTCAAGGAGTAGAAACACTTAATAGAGGCAATAGGATATTTGTCAGTTCAAGATGAACAGGTTTGGTAAAGTGATTGGTAAAGCACCTTCATTTAATTTTCAATATTTAGGTTAGACATTAGTTAGAAATGCTCCCCTGTGAGGGTGCTGAGGCGCTGGCACAGGGTGCCCAGAGAAGCTGTGGCTGCCCCATCCCTGTCAAAGTTCAAGGTCAGGTTGGATGGGGCTTGGAGCAACCTGCTCCAGTGGAAGGTGTCCCTGCCCGTGGCAGGGGGTTGGAACTGGAGGAGTTTTAAGGTCCCTTCCAACCCAAACCATTCCATGACTCCATGAGTATAAAAGCAATGTGATAGACTTAACTGACTTAAAATAGTCTCTTGGTCCTCATGGCTCCGTGAGCACCTGTCTAAAACCAGACCTGTTGCTGCTGAGAAGCTAAGTAGAAATCAACAATTCCATTTTGGCATCAAAGCCTGGAGACAGCATCCACCCTAATGAAGACAATTTGTCCAGGTATTACACTGCTTGGCAAAAAAATAACAAAAACCAGCATGAGATGATGAAAGGGAAATGAAGAGAGATCTAAATAAATAACATTTCATGAAGCAGAGGAAATTTTAATCTCCCCTACAACATCATAGCTACTTCAGCACAATTTTCAGAGAACAGCTGTGTTAAGTCTCATAAATTAGAATGGAACCTCATTCTCTCCAATTCTTCCAAAATTCTTTTCTCCCTTCAGTTTTGCATTACCACCACAAGATGTTACTTTCGCAATGTAAGGATGAAACAAAATGCCAGCAAAAGCGTAACAGAGCCATTGCCAAGACTAGCAAAGTTCAATGAATCCTGAAGCTTCTTCTAATCCAATTCCAGCTCAGAAATGGTCGAGCCTTTGCAAATTTTATGGGCCATCTGCAGGCCTAAGACAATTTATGTCCTCAGAATTACATCAGATCTTTAAACTTTACTTTCATGAAAATAAAAAAATGCATAAAATTTATGCTTCACAAAACTTCTCTTCCTATACCCGATTATATCAGCAAGATCAATATACAATGAGAGCGGATGTCTTTTCCCACTGCCTGATACACAGCATCCTTTTGTCATTCTACAGTGTACTCCAGCATTATTAAAGTTCTCTCTTCACCCTCTTCCTAATCTCTGCTCAATCCCAGCAGAGGAGCAGTGAGTAAGGTCTGTTCAGGGTACAGGAAGAAGTGATGTGAACATTCACCCAAACCGCAAGCCAAAATGCTTGTGGCTTCACAAGGTTTGGTTAACATTTTTTCCAGGTTCTGGCTCATATTGGAAGTAAAAGTGACAAAAACTCTTCTGAGAGAAGCCCATTCTAGTAAGATTCCTTTCCTGATTTTGCATAGGCGTGAGTTTCAGATTATCTGAATATCCCATGCACCAGAGTGCACAACAGAGCAAATACAACAGGACACATCTTGTTTCTCCTGCACTCTAAAGTAACCCCAAAGGAGTAAAAATCCTCACTCATAAAGCACACTCACAGTTTGAGTGCATTGCTCAACACTTTTGCGTACTCAAAATTCCCTAATTCCTCAAGAGAGCAGTACTGGTAGTCCTGTCATGTGTTAAATTCAACAGTCAGAATGGAGTTTATATTTACTGTTTTCCAGGCATGCCCCCAATTTCCCTAATGAATATTCTGCTTTGATGAATTGCTTTTGCTTTTAATTCCAGTAATTTCGGTTAAAGGAATTCCAGGAGATAAATGCAAGGAAGCCTGGTTAAGTTAAACAAGATGATATTTATTGGCATAAGGGTGCCACCTATTGTCATGACAACTGATGTCAGGAAATCTTCAGTAGAATGTTTTGGAAAGCATATCCCTGTTCATTCCTAGTTTAGATCACTTCCAACACTTTAGATGATTTAGCTTAGGCAAGATTATGTGGCTTCTTCCACTATGTCTTATTTATCTGGAGTAGTGATAGTAAACACTTATTATGCTACCACAATTACATTTTCATACTAGACTCTCAAAAGCTGGTCTGTATACCCATTAGTAGGGTAACAAATAAGGTCCCAAAAGTCCTTGCACGTATCAACAGCAATGAAACACATTGCATTGTATTTATCTATAAACACATTGGCAGGATTTTTCAGTACAGACATGCGTATTTATCATAGAATCATTGAATAGTTTGGGTTGGAAAGGACCTTAAGAACATCCAGTTCCAATCTCCTGCCATAGGCAGGGACACCTCCCACTAAACCATGTCACCCAAGGCTCTGTCCAACCTGGCCTTGAACACTGCCAGTGATGGAGCATTC